>JAQZBX010031413.1:0-26336 GCA_029593785.1 Cabassous unicinctus | reverse complement strand
TTGGGCAGGGCAACACTTGAATGCTGAGAAAACAAACCCAAAATAAATGGAATAAAAATGCTAATGGAAATGATAGAAAAGTAAAGAGAAAAATACACTAAGAAAGGCAAGAGAAGAGTGGTACAGATATTAGAAAAATAGGAGAAAACCCTGGTGGGAATAACTAAATTGTAAGGGGATATTGGACAAGATAGTTTGAAGAGTACATGTTGTACAAGGACCAAAGCTCACAGATTTAATATCTCTCAGAAGGAGATATCTCACAAGAGAGAATCTACAGGTTGAAGAAATAAATGTGTGGACCAGAACAGAGTGATAAGGATTAAGACCCTAGGTTCTAGACTGTCCTGTTGCTGATAAAAATGAGGATCAAACTGAGAAACTCAAATGAATCTTTCTGAAAGAAGTGTGACAGAAGAAAATGAATCACAAAACCAGGAAATTTTAGAAGTTTATAATAAAACTTGCCTTGCCAAAGTTGGAAATCTGGGTCTTAAATGGAAAGAGAGCTTTAATGAATGAAATGAATGAAAGAATGAATCTAATAAATTTGCAAAAAGGAAAGAGAAAGCATAAAATGAAATCTGGTTCATGGGTTCAGATATATTTGTAAATTTCCCAAATCAGGAAAAAGAATGGAATATTGTAGGCAATTATTTTCCCTCTTGCCTGGCAAACATGTTTTATTAAAAATTTTTGGCAATTAAATATGTCTCATGAATTTAGGCTTGCAAGTCATGGACATTAGAAGCAGAGCATCTCATGAAGCTAAACTCCAATATAATTTCTCAATCTAATTTCCTTCCCTCAGATGCAGCTTTTGGTAAGTATATTACTTTTACTATGTTCAAAGAAAATCAATTTCCTTTTACCCAAATTTAAATTGTGTGTAGAAGGACAATGCTCTGATAATCTGTGTAACTGGAAATTTTTGTAGGTGATGGGATATTTGGCAGTAAACTATTTTGTGAAACCCTGAAATAATGACTTCTTTCCCATATGAGATGTAATACAGGCAGTAGACACTGAAGGAAACAACCAACTTCTAACATGAAGAGACTCTTTGATCTAAGCAGGACCAGAAATTAAACGATTTATTGGGCCTTTAATTGAAAGAGGATTTTATCTTTGTACTTTATTTTTGTCCCTGAGAAATTGGTAATGTAAACTGATAATGGATTATTTCTCTCCTGTGTATTTAGTTGGAATTTTTGCAAGGCAAGAAATCTCAGTCCATAAATACTTCTATATAGTTTATCTGGTTTATGTGGCTGTAAAATATGTGGTTTTGAATAAATATTAAGTACATTTTCTCCTTTTTCTGCACTGAAGTCTTGAAGGTAATATAGGTGAGACATTTAGCCCCATTTTTGAGACTTTTCTGTATAACACTGAAAAAGCCAAAGAGATGCCCCAGAAAGACACAAAGAATAGCAGTTGAGCAGCCAAGTGATGGGAAGAAAGGATATTTGAATATGTGTCTTCTGTTTCAGTGGGGTGGAATACCTCTCAATACTCACATTGACAATTTATTCCTGCCCTATTTATTCTTCATTAGAAGGAAAAGTGCAATACTTAATTTGTTTTTTTAATACATTAAAAAAATTAAGAGATATTTTAGATTACATAAATATTACATAAAAAACTCACAGCAGATTACCATATGCCCCAATTCCTATCCCTCCTGCAATTTTCCACAGCAGCAATATCCTTCATTAATGTACTATATTTGTCACAATTGATGAACACACATTGAAGCATTGCCAGTAACCATGGATTATAGTTTACATTACAGTTTACACTCTATCCCACACAATTTTGTAAATTATGACAAAACATGTAATGGCCCGTATCCATCATTACACCATCATCCAGGACAATTCTAATGTTCCAAAAATACCCCCATATTATAGCTATTTTCCCTTTCCCTCCCCTCAGAACCTCTGGTGGCCACTGCCTCCACATCAATGATAAAAGTTCTTCCATTGTTAGAATGACAGTAAGTCTTTAGTAGAATAAAAGTTTTCTTTAGTCCACTGTTCATTCCCCAATCTAGAGTATTTGGGGATGGTGATGCCCACTCCACCACTAATTGAAAGGGGTCTTAGATCCCATGGAGTAGATGGATGGGACTATTGGGTTTGCAGCTGAAGACTCTCTCTGTTCCTTGGAATAGGCATTGTCCATCATCATCTTGTTAGTTGTCCTTGGTGAAAGCAATGAACTGGAGTGTAGGTGTTACAACTCTGCTGAGATTCAAGGCCTAACTGGCACATGGATGGACCAAATATTTAAGTCTCTTGGACATATACCTATCAACTCTAGGACAAACTATAGTTTCTAACTGAAGTGGCAGAAAAGCCATGTGTAGAGAAAACACAACTGAATCCAACTCTGTCACACTGGGAAGCATAAATTTCAAAGTATGGCCCAATGGCAGGGCACCCAATTCCTGAGCTCTCAGCCCTGCCTGTAGTTTCTGGATGTCTCCAGAGCCCTCAGAAGCCCCACTATTTGGGGTAGTATCCACTTTGGCAGTCAATGATATCCTGCTGAGATGTGCATAAGTGTAACCTCTGGAATGACTGCCCGACACACTTTGAAGTCCCTTAGCCATATAAACTCATTTCTCTTTACCATTTCCCCCTTTTGATTAAAGTCTTTTTCCAGTCACACTGCTAGTTGGTGCTTGGTAGTAATCCCTCAGTGGCAAGGAGGCTCATCCCCCGGAGTCATGTTCCATGCCAGAGGGGAAGGTAATGTATTTATATGCTGAGTTTGGCTTAAAAAGTGGCCACAGTTGAGCAAAAAGGCGGCCCAGAAGGTAACACTTAGGCAACATATACTAAGCTGTTTCAATTTCAAAAGAAAAGGTTCAAAATTACAATCATCAATATCAAGGGCATGTTGCAATAGTCCATCCTCCTTCACTAGGTACCGCCCCTGTACTCGGAATTCTTGCTGACACATAAGCGAATGAAGCAGAACTCCACAGTATAGGAATTCAATATTTTTTTGGTTACTGTGTGGATCTCCACCCACTAAGACAATGCCCAATGAATACTTGAACACATGCATATGCCTTAGAATTATGCCCTAGGTGAACCCACTCAATGCATCCACCCCTCACCAACACCCTGCACCAATGATCCTCCCCTGCCACAGTTATGACCCTTCTATGATCCAAAAACTCTCCCAAAATGAAGCCAGGAAACTAACCAAATAAAATTAATAAGAATATGAAATAATAATGAGTTGTAGAAATAAAAAATAAAATACAAAAAAATAAAAATTGAAATAATAAAATATTCTTTAAACATTATGTCTTTCATTACTTTAAGGTCTCTTTTCCTGAATGTACAGTAACATTTTATTCCATATATTCCCCAAGTCACTTATTTTTTTTTTTTTCATTTTATCTTCAAAGAAGCTTTAGGTTACAGAAAAGTATGTACAGGATATAGGGGATTCCCATATACCCAATGTCCTCTCCCATTCCCCCTCTCCCTTATTAATAGCATTTTACATGCAGATGGTACATTTGTTACAATTGATGTACAAATATTTTAGCATTGCTACTAACCATGGCCAATAGTTTACACTATGATTTACATTTTGGACCATACATTTTTATTAATTTTGACAAAATTTAAAATGACCTGTATCCATTATTGCAAGATCATGCAGAACAACTCTAAAGCCCTAAAAATGCCCTGTGTTCCATCTATTACATTCTTCCTTTCCCCTCCCCTAGGTATCTATGTTAACCACTAAATTTTACTTTTTGAAGTGTAAGATTCATAGTTATTTGCAATAATATTGAGGGCTTTACATATTGATCTGTTTTCTTTTATTAGGCACTGCCTAAGTTCTCTAGAGATACTTGCCCCGCTATTTGAGAGCATAGCAGGACTCCCCAGGATAGGAGTTTAATATTTTCTTGTTTATTGTGTGGGTCTCCACCCATTGATATATCACAATAATATGAACAATTACATATTCCATAGAAACCTGCCCAGGGTGTTCCCTGTCCTGTATAACCCCCCTACATCCAATACCCTACACCAGTATCACTCCCTTGCCATATTTGCCAAAAGAACGTTCCAACTTTGTAGTTTCAACCACAGATCTGCAAATACCCATATTTCACTGGCTCCTTCCCCTGACGTTCCTCCCATTTCCTTGGATAGTCCTACCCAAATGCCTACCCTAACCCCCTCAGAGACCAGCAACTCCAAACCAATATAATCACTGCACCATTGTCGTGAAAATCCACTGCACAGCAGCACTCTTCCGACTTAGCAAAGATTTTGCCCGTCTGGGCATTGGCTCACAACCCGCTACGCCCTTTCTGTCTCCTGTAAAACTATCTTCTAGACTCTAGCTCTGTGAATCTGTCCATTTCTTTAATTCATATCACTGACATCATATAATATTTGTCCTTCAGTAGCTGGATTAATTCACTCAACATAAGGACTTCAAGATTAATCCGTGTTATCCTGTGTGTTAATACTGTATTTCTTCTTACAGGTGATGAATATTACATTGCATGTATATACAAAAATTTGCTTATCCATTCATTTGTTGATGGACATTTGGGTTGCTTCCAACTTTTGGAAATAGTGAATAATGCCACTGTGAACTTTCGTGTGCATATATCTATTTGTGTCCCTAATATCAATTCTTCTGGATATATACTCAGGAGTAGGATGCTGGATTATATGGCACTATTGTAGATAGCTTCCTGAGGAACCACCAAACTGTCCTCCACAATGGCTGCACCATTCTACCTTCCCACAAGCAGTAGATAAGGGTTTCCTTTCCCCCAGATCCATCCCAAAACTTGTATTCCTCTCTTTTTTTAATAGCAACCAGTCTAATGAGTGTAAGATTGTATCTTATTAGCTTTCATTTGCATTTCCCTGATATCAAGTTATGTTGAGCATTATTTCATGTGCTTTTTAGCCATTTGTATTTCTTCTTTGGAAAAGTGTCTATTCAAGTCACTTGCCCTTTTTTAAAATGGGTTGTTTGTTTGTTTTTTTATTTTTGAGATGTAGAATTTCTTTATATATGCTGGATATTAGGCTCCTTACAGAGACAGGTTTACCAAATATTTTCTCACATTGGGTAGGCTGACTTTTCACTTTCTTGACAAACTTATCTGAAGCAAAAAGTTTTTTTTTTAATTTTGAGGAGGACTCAGTTATCTATATTTTCTTTCATTGCTTGTGCTTTGAGTGTAAAATTTATGAAACCATTTCCTAATATAAAATCTGGTAGATACTTCCCTACATTATCTTCCAGAATCTTTATGGTCTTGGATCTTATATTTATATCTCTGATCCATCTTGATTTAATTTTTATATTAGATGTGAGATGGTGTTCCTCCCTCATTCTTTTGGATAAGGATATCCAGTTCTCCAAGCATCATTTGTTGAAGAGGCCATTCTCTCAAGTCGAATGTGTTTGGTGGCCTTGTTGAGTATCAGTTGACTGTATATATGAGGATCTATATCAGAACTCTCAGTTCTATTCCATTGGTCAATATATCTATCCTTGAGCAAATGCCATGCAGTTTTGAACACTGTAGATTTGTAGTATGTTTGAAAGTCAGGGAGAGTGTTTCCTCTGATTTCATTTACTTTTTCAATATGTCTTTGGCTATTCAGGGCCCCTTGCCCTTCCAAATTAATTTCATCCTTAGCTTTCCCAATACATTAAAACTCACTGTGATAAATTTTTATTGGTATTGTGTTCAATCTGTAAATCAGTTTGGGTATGATAGACATCTTTATGTTTAATCTTCCTATCCATGAACAGGAAATATTCTTCTATTAATTTAGGTCTTTGATTTCCTTTAGCAATGTTGTTTAGTTTTCTGCATACAAGTCCTTTACATCTTTAGTTGAGTTTATTCCTATGTATTTTATTCTTTTAGTTGGTATTGTACATGGATTTTTTTTTCTTAATTTCCTCCTCAGATTACTCATTATTAGTGTACAGAAATGCTACTGAGTTTTGCACATTTATCTTATATCCTGTCACTTTACTGAACTCATTTATAAGCTCCAGAAGTTTTTTTATCAGGAAAGGCTGCTGTATTATGTCAACTGTTTTCTCTGCATCAAGAGAGATGATCATGTGATTTTTTTTTCTTTTGATCTGTTAACGTGTTGTATTACATTGATTGATTTTCTTATGTTGAACGATCTTTAGCAAGGACAAAACCCACTTGCTCATGTTGTATAATTCATTTCATGTGCTATTCAATATTATTGGCAAGTATTTTACTGAGAATTTTAGCATCTAGCTTCATTAGAGATATTGTTCTATAGATTTTCTTTCTTCTGGCATTATGTTGGCATCAGAGAATGAATAATGTAATGCTCCTTCCAATTCTATTTTTTGGAAGAGTTTAAGCAGGATCGGTGTTATTTCTTTACAAAATGTTTCTTAGAAGCACTGTGAAGCCATCTGTTCCTGGGCTCTTCATTTTTGGAAGGTTTTTATAACCAATTCAATCTCATTACTTGTGATTAATGTGTTGAGTTCATCAGTTTCTTCTTTTGTCAATGTATGCTGTTTGTGTGTTTATGGGAATTGTCCAATTCATCTAAGTTATCCATCTTGTGGGCATACAATTTTTCAAAGTATCCACTTATGATATCCTTTATTTCTGTGGGTTCTGTAGTGATATTCTCTTCCTCATTTATTTCATGTATTTGCTTCTTCTCTCTTATTTTCATTGTTAGTCTAGCAAAGGGCTTCAATTTAATCTTCTCAAAGTACCAGCTTTTAGTCTTATGAATTTTTTCTACTGCTTTCTTATTTTAAATATCATTTGGCTCTGCCCTAATCTTTGTTATTTCCTTCTTCCTACTTGCTTTTGGAATAGTTTGATGTTCTTATTCTAATTCCTCCACGTATGCAGTTATGTCTTTGATTTTAGCTCTTTCTTCTTTTTTAATATAGGCATTTAGGGATATAAATTTCTTCTCAGCACTTCATTTGTTCACCCCATAGGTTTTGATACATTGTGCTGTCATTTTCATTCCTTTCAAGGTAGTTCCTGATTTCTTTTCCAGTTTCCTCCCTGACCCACTGATTGTCTAAAAGTGTTTTGTTTAACTTCCATATGTTTGTGCCCAATCTGTTTCTCTGGCCCTTACCAATTTCCAGCTTCACTCCATTGTAGATACAGAAATATTTTGTATAATTTCAAACTTTCTAAATTCATTGAGAGTTATTCTGTGGACTAGTATATGGTCCATCCTGTAGAATGATCCATGTGCACTTGAGAAGAATGTATATCCCACTGTATTTGGGTATAACATTCTGTATATGCCTATTAGGTCTAGATCCTCTAAGGTATTATTCAAGGTCTCTGTTTTTTTACTGATCCTCTGTCAAGATGTTCTGTCTAATGGTGATAATCATGTATTAAAGTCCCCACTATAATTGTAGAGGAATTTATTTCTCTACTTAGTTTTTCCAATGTTTGTCTCATATATTCTGAAGTGACCTAGCTACATGCATAAATGTTATGATTGCTCTTTTTTCTTGATAGATTATTCATTTTCTTAATATATAGTGTCCTTCTTTGTGTCTTACAATAGCTTTGAATATAAAGTCTATTTCATCCAAAATTAATATAACTAACCAGCCCTTTTTAATTTATTGTTTGCATGTAAAATTGATTTTCAAGCACTTTCAACCTCCTTGCATCCCTGGGTTGAAGGTGAACTTCTTGTAGACAGCATATGGATGGGTCTTATTTATTTATCCATTCTGCCAATCTGTGTCTCATGATTGGAGAGTTTATTCCATTAACATTCAATATATTACTGTCAAGGAATTTTTTCATTAGTCATATTTTCTTTAGTTTAATATATGCCATATGTTGTTTTTCTTTCTCTTTTTATCTTTTTAGTTATCCTTACCAATAATTTTCTTTTCTGCACTCTTCTCCAACACTATTTTCCCTGTATTATCTTTCAACATGTAGAATTCCTTTTAGTATTTCTTGAAAGGCAGGTTTCTTGTTGCAAAAATATCTTAAATTCTGTTTGTCTGTGAATAATTTGAACTCTCCCTCATTTTTGAATGACAGTTTTGCTGGATACAGAATTCTTAGCTGACAGGTTTTTTTGTGTTTTTTTTTTTAGCACCTTAACTATGCCATACCACTGCCTTCTTCTCTCATGGTTTCAGATGAGAAATCATTGCATAATCTTATCAAGCTTCCCTTGTATGTGATGGATTTCTTTTCTCTTGCTGCTTTCAGTATTCTCTCATTGTCTTGAGCATTGGACAGTTAGATAAGTATATGTCTTGGGTATGCCTGTCAATATTTATTCTGTTTGGTTTGCCCTGTACTTCCTAGACCTATATGTCCATGTCACTCAAAAGAGTAGGGAAGTTTTCAGGCATTATTTCCTCTAAGACTCCTTCTATCACCTTTCCCTTCTCTTCTCCCTCTGGGATGCCTACAATGGGTATGTGTATGCATTTCATTTTGTTATTCAAATACCTAAGTCCCTGTTGGATTTTTTCTATCTTTTTATCTATTTGTTCTACTTCTGATTTCTGATGTACAGTCTTTGACATCACTGATTCTTTCCTCTGTCTGTTCAAATCTGCTGATATGTGCTTCTAGTGTATTTTTTATTTTTTGCATTGTCTCATTCATCACCATCATATATGTTATTTTTTCACGAATGTGTACAATTTCTTCTGTATGTTCCCCCAATGTCTTCTTAATATACTTTATCTCTTATTTCACTTCATTAAGTTGATTCATGATATTTGTTTGGACATCCTTGATTAATCATTCCATGTTCTGCATCTCATCCTGTTTTTTAGTTTGTTTATTAAACTAGACCATGTCTCCTGTTTCTTAGTATGGCTTGTAACATTTTGTTATTGTCTAGGCATCTGTTTATCTTGATGTGCTTTAATTCAGTTTGCTAGCTTCTATTTCTACTCTAGTGTTTTATTTTTTTGTTGTTTTTTGTGCAGGAAAGTTCCTCTTTGACACTTGGTTCCTCTTATTCTATTTCTTTCCAGTTGTCTGTCTTCCCTTGAAAAAATATTAGGACCAGAGAAAAGGAAAGAGATAAAAAGAGAAATAAAATAATATTAATAATTATAAAAAGGGTTAAAGAAGAACTGTATAAGAGCTAGAAAAATAAATTAGTAATATGAGTAAAAAAATCTTAAAATGTACAAATGTATAAGAATAAAAAGTTGAATAGAAAAAAATGAAACAAGAAACAAAAGAGAAAACAATTAGAATGAAAATGCCAGAATGATGAGAAGAAAAAAAGAGGAACTGATAAAAATTTTAAAAATAACAGATCCAAGAAAACCTAAACAAAAATATCTATCTATATGTTCCCTGTAATAAAGTATCAGCTGGGTACCTGATAATCCTGTGGATTATTCTCTGCATCACTTCTCTAAGGAGACCAGGAAATTGAATCAGGGACCTCATATATGTAAGGCAGGAATTCCTCCACTGAGCTACACTCTCTCCACAGTTAAAATATTCTTTTGAAATCTTATCTGGCTCCATATTCCCCTTTCCCTTAGATGGGTTAGTTTTCTAACAGTTTACTAGAGCCTAGCTTGTTAGACAACTGTCCCTGCCTCCTCTCTAAGCTAGCTCTTCTCCCAGGGCAGCTGGATGTAACAGTCTGCTTGATCAGATCCCTGCTCCCCTTTTCTGAGATTCAAAGGGTGCTCAGATAGCCAAATTCACTGAAAAGAAACCACTTTTCACCCTCCACCAGACCCCTCTCCTTTCCAGGGAATGCACCTCCCACTCAGTTGGCTGCAGTGAGCTAAGGGTTTTACTGAGGCTATTTGCCTTAAGGATGGGGTGTATGTGTCATTTCCAGGCACAGAGGTGAGTAATTCATGGTTTTCCTTAAACTTTTTTTATATGTATACTTCCCTCCTGTATAATGCACAGCACATTTCCATTCTATATATCTCTAAAGCAGCTCCCTTGGACAGATTTTTGCCCTTTCTCCATTATCTTTTGTGATAGACTTGGGCTTTGCCTAACTAGTTTGATGCCATTTTCCCAGAAATTCACTAGATTTGGTTTTATTCAGCTTAAGAATGAGAAGTGTTGAGCGCCCTAAAGGGGTATTTTGAATTGATTTCTGGTCCACAAAAAGAAGGTTAAGATTCTTACCTCAGCTTCTATGAATATTATCTTAATTAGAAATAAGTCATTTCCAAATAAAGATAATTAAGATATAATCAAATTAATATCAGGTCATACTGGACTTGGGTGGAAACTTAGCTGATATTACTGATGTTCTCATTAGATGAGAAGATGCAGAAAAAGACATAGAAGGAAGATGGTTTTGTGAAGACTGAGGGAAAAGTTGGAGTTTGCTGCCACTAGTCAAGGAAAACAAAGATTACTAGCTGTCACAAGTCAAGAAAAAGCAGAGATTTTTACTGACCAATAGATTCTAGGATAAGGCAAGGAAGGTCTTTTCTTAGAGACTTCAAGAGAGCAGATTTTGAGGCACTAGAAATTTAGGAGAGTTAGTTTCCATTCTTTATGCAGGGATCACTTTGTTTCTATTCACAGTAATCCTGGATCTGTCTGTTCTCTAGATCCAGATATAGACTCCCTGTGTTTTCGAATCTGTGCTAATAGGTGGATTAGTTTAATGAGAGTGCCAACTGATCACCTCTGTTCTTTTCACTCTTATGCTTCCTCAGTAATAAAGCTGGTATTTTGCTTTCCATGGATCTGATTTCAGAAGAGACTTCTAATTCTTTCAGCCCACAAGAAGAAAAGGGTCTTTACTTAAATTGTCCCTAAAGTCCCAATAACATTTTAGTATCAAATTTTCCTATTTTTCAGCGTTATCATATTGGCTGTTTACAACTTCCCTGAACTTCAATAGACAATGAAATCTGTGAGTAATGAGAAGCCCATTTCTGTTATTTATTTACTATTAATTGTATTAATAATATATCATCAGTACAAATTGGAAAAAATTTTCTTAGTAAGTAATGTATTCTTTCATTTTGCTCATATTGTAAATGAATAAATTTTTTATTTGCATGAAATAGCATTTATAATCTATTCTTCATTTTGCTTAATGTTTTCCTATAAAACATAATTTTACAATAAAATGAGGAAAATTTTATTCTAAGATTTCTTCCCACTGTACTATTACTTATCTCATCACATTTTATTTTTCAATTACTCTGAATTTTAGGAGATATGTATGGAATGAAGCATTTTTCACTCTTCTGAAATGTATAATTTAGCCATCATCAGCTACTGGGTGTCCTCTTTTTTTCCCAATATAATATGATTCCATATTTTTCATATATCTAATTTTGCAGGAGTCGTTGTTTTCAGCTATTATAGGACTATTGCTTATTTTTTCATGTTTCACATGGAATTCAGCACCATAATAACAGATGATAACATTTACCTGCAGTAAACATATAATTTGGAAATTATTTTCCTTAAATTGTTAAAATGCTTTTCAAATATTTCATCAGATTGTGGAGTTTCATTCCTAAAGACTCCAAATTTTATATGAAAAACAGTTATTTTTTCAGTCCAAAGAATCATGATTCCTTTTGTAGTATTGTTTCTTTAACAACACTTTCAGAAAAACATGTTTGGAGAAATTAATAACCCAAATAATTCAGAAACAGCAAGTGTCATTTGGTAAGACTGATACTCATTGCTCACTTACCATAAAATTGTATCGAACAGTCTAAAAAAATACTGAAAAATACTCTCTGATAGAAATTTCAATAGAAGAAATGTCATTATTGAAACTTGAACCCCCTGCTTGCTTTATCAGAATCATGATGTATACTCTCTAAATGATTAATGGAAGCCAGGTGAAAAATAAATGTGAATCTACCAAGGATCTTTAAAATCACAAAATTTGCTGTCAGATGCAGTCCCCAAATATTTCCCAGCTACTTCCACAACCCGCTCATGAAGTCCTTATGGTGGCACCATCACATGCAGCAGAATCCAACTCAGATTAGCAAGTTAACCTCCAAAATCTTGAGTAATTACTAATCCAGAAAGTCAGCATGCAGTGTCCAAATAATACAAAACAATAAAGGAGAGGATAAATAATGAAATGTGTACCAATGAAGTCATTTAAAATAATACAGAAAGTGTCTCCAAAAATAATTGCTATTTTCATTGAAATTAAATATGCAGCTGATGGTGTGATAAAGGGAAAACTGGTTATCTAGAAAAAGGTCAGAAAATATTACTTAACTTCCAATGCATGACCTAACATGATATATACTTGTTTTTAAAACAGGCCTGAGACATGGGATTTAGAAAGTAAACTTGCAATATACCTTTAGAAATAGATCCTGGAAAAAAGGGGGGGAAGGGAAATGCTGAAAAGTAACTAGAGTTTTGCTCTGTAGAAATTCAATGTAAATTTTTTGAGTTTTATATAGAATATCATAAGTATTTTATATTGTGTCATCTTGAATGTGATAATTATTATTCATCTTTGTATAAATAATATAAATTTCAGTTATTATTTTGGTTTTTGCATTATTTTTATGATGGAAAACTTCAAACAACATTATGCTTATGATCTTCTTATACATTTATTATTCTTTACAAATTTTACCTTGACTTTTTGAGGTTTACTTGTAGAATTTATCAGAACTTCATTTATTTTTATGGCTGAATAATGTATCTTAAAACACGCTGGGGAGCTGATGTGGCTCAAATGGTGGAGCACCTACTTCCCATATGAGAAGTTCTGGGTTCAGTTCTGGTGACTCCTATAAACAAAAGCAAGCAAACAAATGAAAAGACAACTCAGGGAAGCCTATGTGCCTCAGTGGTTGAGCAACAGCTTCCTCCTCACAAGGTCCCTTCATGAGTTTATTAGTCATTTATATATCGTCTTCAGAAAAATATTTATCTTATCCTACTAACTCTTGTAATTAGTTTCTTTTTTGATCAAGAGCAATCTATTTCCTTTTATTAATTGCCATTTTTCTTTGAATCCAATAAGAAAATGCACACTGTTAGGAAGAAATAATACTATAACTTTAAACCTTAACACACAGGCAAATTTGGAATGTCCATCCTATATCTCTGCACAATATTGCATATTATCTTAAAAAACTTATTTGTGATTTTGAGATAGCCAAAGACACAAAGACAGTAACCACACCTGCAATTTAAGCATTTATTTATTTGTTTATTTATACAAATAATATTATTACATAGGATAAACTTTCCCATTCCCTTAAGGAGAAATTATAGTGAAAACCAGGGCCACATGCTAAAAGAATTCTGAAAATCTGAAGGGCATACTCCATTAGCTTTCAAGTTCTGAGAAGTCTCTTGACCTGATGGGGTATTGCCCCACCCCTTCTAAATGCTGTCCTAGCAGCCATTTTCTCCTAGAATTTTGGGGTGAAGGCTCCATGCTCTACAAGTATCAGTATGTCAGCCAGGTTCACTTTGAAGGCTGGACCACAGGCTTCTCCTTCTCAGAAATTTAGGATGGTGGTCAGACTCTCTGTAATCCCTAGGACAGTTCTATTCTCACAGAACTCTGGGGTGGTGACCATAACCTCCAAAAACCCTAGCACATAATTTCTACCATCTAAGAACAGTGGGGAGTCAGTACTCTTCCTGAAAAATGGGGCAGAAGGCCCATTTTCTCCATGTTCTCAGGCAGACATCTTTTTGCACACATGGATGGATCTGTTCTCTTGGCTCAAGAAGATGTCTTCTGTTCAGATCTTAGCTTCCATGGTTCTGCCACTGAAATGATTTGTCTTCAATAGGTCCCTTTTCTGTCCCATTTATTCCAGGCTGGCAGTGGTATTGTTCATACAGATCTCACAAAAAAATCTTGTTGATTTTGCATGTATTATACAAGGGACTAAACCATCAGACAAAATATCTTTCAAAAAATCTTTCCAGAATAACTGCATTTCCAATTCTGTCTTCCATGGAAATTGCTGTTTCCATATTCAGTTAAACCCTCACATAGAGCTCTATTTTCTGGAGACTAACTTTCCAGAAACTCAAAAATTTCTAAATCAACAATTTCTGGGTTTTGTGTGCCCAGGAGTTAAGTTCTCAGCTTACCCCTTTGCTCTAGAATTTGACTATAAATTGCAAGGAAAAACCAGACTGCACTTTCAACATTAACTTGTAAATTTCCTTGGCTAAATATCCAAGTTCATCAGTCTCAAATTCTGCCTTCCATCAGAACTCAAATTCATCAAGTTCTCTGCCACTTGATAACAAGGATTGCCCTTCGTCCAGTTTCCAATAGCATATTCATCATTTCCATCTAAGGACTTATGGGAAGTATTTTTAGCATTTATATTAGTACCAACAGTCTCCACAGTGATCTAAACATTGTCTATCATGCACATCACATTTCTTCCAGCCTCTACAAATTACCCAATTCAAAGCCATTTCCAACTTTTTTGATATTTGCAATAACAGCACCCCACTTATGTGGTATCAAATGCTGTTTAAGATTTCATTACTGCTGAAGCAAAGACGATGAAATGGTTTAGCTTAAAAAATGAGAATTTATTAGCTTACAGTTTTGAGGCTAAAAGAAAGTCCAAATCAAGTCATCATCAAAGTGATGTTTTCTCCCCAAATACTGTGGCTACTGGAGCTGGCTGCCAGTGATCCTTGGTCCATAGTTTGTCACATAGCAAGACACGTGGCAGTGTCTTTGGGTTCCACTAATATTCTTCTTCTAGTTGCTCCATCTGTGGCTTTCTTTCTCTGTCTGAAATTCATTTTCTTATAAACACTCTACTAATAGTATTAAGTCCCTTCTTGATTGATGTTGGTCACATTTTTTTTCCCATTTTCTTCTGTGTTTATTTTATTTAAACAATTTATTGAAGTATATCATTCATGAATGAACAAACATAGACTGTAAGTGTTCAGTAAACATCGTGAACTTACAAAACAAACATACATAACATCATACAGGGCTCCCAAACATCACACCCCCCAAACACCCTGCATTGTTTTGAAATATCTGTAAACAAATCATGAGAGAGCATCATCAAAGTATTACTACCAACTGTAGTCTGTATCTTCCTCCCCTATACATTTTTTAAGGATTTATTTATTTATTTACTTTTAACCGTTTTTAAACTGTGCCCCCCTTTTTGCTGTTTCTGTGTCCATTCACTGGGCAACTCTCTGTGTCCATTTCCTGCCCTCTCTTCTCATCCTTCTCTTCCTGTCTACACTGGGATTCAATCCTCAGAATCTCCCATGTGGGAGAGAGGCATCCTACCACCTGTGCCACCTTAGTTCCTGTTTTTTTTGGTGTGTCTCATCTTGGCTTTCCCTTGTGTCACTCTCCTGTTAGGTCATTATCTTGCTGCATGGCTTGCAGGGCCTGAAGGCTCACCTGCTCGCAAGACCTGGTGGCGCACCCGCTTGTGGGGCCTGGCGGCGCACTAGCGCACGGGGCCTGGTGGCCCACATACCTTCTATAGTTTTCTCTTTTTCATTTTTATTGGGAGTTCCTGGGGATTGAACACGGGTCCCTCCATATGGGAGATGGAAACCCAACCACCCAAGCCACATCTGTCCCCCTGCTATATCTCTTAAGGTTGACCAAAGATATCCAAGGTTACAATCTTTTCCCATGCAGGATGGTCTTATAATAAATCAGGCTTAGTTTATCACCAGCATCCTCAAAACCAGGCCTAGGGAGAAAAACTAGGTCTGGGGACACATGCAAGGTTTCTAATATAGCGAATATTTAGTCTACCCTGATTATCACAAAATCAGTTCAGCGAGAATATTTGCAATGTTGGTCACAATTTAACTGAAGTAGCCTCATCCAATGGACCTATTTACAATGGGTTCACACCCACAGAAATGGATTAAATTTAAGAACATGTTTTTCTGAGGTACATACAGCTTCAAATCATCACAGGATCTAAGAATCGGTGGATTGCCAATACTTTCCACTAATCATCAGTATTTGCATGAATTTTTCAGGCTAGATAAATTTTATGATTGTTTTTAGATGTTATGTGAATCAAAACATTTTCTTTTATGCATTTTTGTCTGGATTGTTTTCATTCCTTTAGTATATAAGTGACCCATCTATATGATGGTAAATATACATAATTTTTTCATTCTCTTTGCTCTATGTATTTCTATTTTATGAATATACCACCATTTATTTTGATTGAAATTTCTATTATTTCTTTTTTTCATATCTATTATGCATAATGTTGCAATGAAATTCTTGTATATTGATATGATAATTTGGATTTCAGTTTTCATTTCTTTAATGATGAGTGATGTTTAACTTTGCTTTTAAGATAATGGGAGGGGAAAAGATTCACTAGAATCCATTATCTCAATCTAATGAAGGATCATACAGTATCAGACAACATAATATTGGGGAGGTCAGGTCCTCCTTGGGTTTCCCATTTAAAATATATAATATTATTTTGCTAACTTCACTTGGGAGGCAAACACTACCATTGTTTCATAGACATATATTTTCTAACCTAATCCAGGTATTTCTCAGACATTACTTTACACCAATATGATTTTTATTCCTTCCTCTTTAATATTGAAGTTATGGTCCATAATCAGGATAGAATTTGTTGATGTCATTGACACTCCTTCTTATTTCCATGATGTTCTTTCAAAGGCTTTATACTCCTTTTTTGACAAAAGAGGTTGTGAAGCAGTAATAGAAGTACTGTCAAAATTATTTACAAGTAAAAAATGAAAAACATCACCAGTTAATAGAGAGATATAATTACATAGTTGAAATATATTCCTTGCAAAGCACATAGACACATAATTCCACAAAATATTTGCAAGTGACAGATGCATGTGTGAAAAATCTTCAGATTGACTAGTGATGAAACATTGTAAGCTTAAAACAACAAACACTGATTTTTCGCATCAAATAATTTCAATTTTGAATATTGTTTTTCCTATGCAGCTGTAGAAGTGATGATAAAGCTTATTTTCCCACATTGAGTGTATTTTAATGTAGTGGGATGTCACAGGAGGTCAATTTGAACTTATCAAGGGATCAATAATATTTATATGCATTAAAGCAGAAATTTTCCTAAATTAAATATCTTAAAATATTAGTATAGAGAAAATTATTTAAGAAGAATATATCACTTAATATTTATAGTTACTGAAATAGTAGTAATCTATTTCAAAACAATAGGGGATATATATATATTTATTGTGCATTGTCAAAATATCATTACAATGTGAAAAATTGTATTTTCTAAGAAATTTTACAGACTTAATGTCTTAGTTTATCTTGCCCTAGTGTGCAACCAAAAAATGGACCTTTACAAGGTTAATTTACTTGAGGAAGTTATTCTTCAGAATATGGATGGAACTGAGAGAAGTGAAACAGTACAATAATACAAGAGGGAATATCTATACAAGGATGAATAAATGATCTGGTTATTACTGTAGGGAACAGAAGCAAGCCAAAATATCAAAATAAATAAATTGTTTTCCATAAAAATGCATCAAAATTTAGATAGAAATTAGAAGTAAATTTAAATTGAGAATAAGTATAATCAAAGTTAGAAGCATAAATTGAAACCAGGAAGTTAAATTTAAAATAATCCCTTTAAATTTATAACAACTTGGAAGAGAATTTGATTTATTAATTGATTTGTTTAAATTTAGAAATAAATTTATTTAAAACTTAAAATATGAAAATAGAAAATTTGAGGATGAAAGGAAAGGTAGGTTTTCATAATGTTGCTCTTTCTAGAAATGTGACCATAATAGAGTTGTTGTTGATTTTTTATTTTCAAATGGCACTCTCTAAGAATTGTTGTGCTAATTACCATCCAATATCACTACTCTTAAAATTGTCATTATGTAATAGGTGATTAACATCTGCTAAAAGTATATTATGCTCATAAATTAACTCAGAGGCTGTTCTGAATGTAATATTTCATAGACATTATGAAACTGACATAATTATAAAATCAAACTGACATTATTATAAAACTCTAAGCTCCTTGAACTTATGAAAATACTCTTAACAATATAAACAAATGAAGGATAAAAATCTCAAACTTAGAATATTCATTTTTGTTTTAACTGCTGCAAAAATAGAATCATTAAAAAAACTATCTCAGGAATCAAAATAAAATATGTCAATTTTGCAACATTCTTAAACTTTTCCTCCTAAGAGGGATCTGGGTGTTGGTAAAGATAAATTGGAATTGAACAATAATGTCCAACCTTGGGTCATGTTGATATGAACTAAACCTTTGAAGAGTACCACTGGAATGGAAATGACAAGATATCCTAAAATATGAGATGCATTTAATATTGTAAAATGTGGAATCCTAAGTAACAGTAACAATAGAATCAGAGATACATAATAATTTTGAAATAGATTAGCATATACAAATAACTTGAAATGTTATAGCAGATCACAAAGCCATCAACATTTTAGACATTTACATCTTTGAAGCCATTATTCTACCAAACATCTTGACAATGACCACTTTCATGCCCCTATTTCTCAGGCTGTAAATGGCAGGATACACGGTGGAAGGTAATAGAGGGTATAACACAGACGTAAAAAGATTCAGTGATGATGGGGATTTTGAAGGAGAACCTGAAAATGTAATGAATCCAGAGAAGAGGAACAAGGTCACCACAGTGAGGTGAGGCATGCAGGTGGAGAAACTTTTAAACCTACCTTGAGCAGATGGAATCTTAAGAATAGAGGAGAAAATACGAACTTAGGAAACAATCATTAAAATGAAACATATAAAGTCAAAACAGCAGCTAGCAATAATAAATGTATATTCTAAATTATTTTCTCCATAACAGGAAAGTTTAAGCAGTGATGGAATATCAGAGAAGAGCTGATGTACTATGTTGGACCCACAGAAACTGACAGAGAATGTACCTGCTACATGAATGGAGCCATAGACACATCCACTGAGCCATAATACTGTTTCCATCTGCACACAAGCACCTCTATGGATAATGCCCTCATAGTGCAGAGGATGGCAGATGGCAGCAATGTGGTTATAGGACATCACTATAAGCAGGGCAAGCTCTGTGCTAGCCAAATCATAACAAGGAAAACCTGTGTGACACATTCTTGGGAGGAGATGGAATGACTGTAGGTCAGAGAGATCATGCTGGATTTTGAAACAGTGACAGAGATATAGGAGATATCAATTAAGGACAAATTCTTCAGGAAGAAATATATGGGGACTTGGTGTTTCCAGTCAATTGTAGTGAGAGTGATAATGGGCAGATTACCTATCACTCCTGCCAGATAAATGTTGAAGAAGAGTGTGGCATAGAATCTTTGTAGCAACCAGTCATCAGGGAATCCCCTGAGCAAGAATTCTGTTATGAGGGTCATGTTGGGAAATTTCGCAGGCATGCTGATTCTTACCTGTGGGAAAAAAAGAAAGTGATAATTTCCTCATTCAATTACACCCTCATTCATCTTTTTGTTGGCTCTACCAAGGGTTCTTTGCTACTGTGAGGAACATATTCAAGGACATCACTGTAGCTCCCTCGTCACCCCTGGTCAAATCACATGTTGCTTACTGTAAATTATGTATACCTGCCCAGTAAAAAAATGTTAGATAGTCATCAAGAATAGATTAGAATAATGTCCCATATAGTTATCTGCAATTTTTGCCTGATATAAAAAGAGATTACTTTACCATTATGTAAATGAAGGTTTCCTCTCTCTTTGATGGAATGGAGAGATTTGGTGGAAATATTTATTAAAATAAAAGGAGTTATTGTTCATGATACTCTGAATTGGTTATAGTTTCTTGTGAACTGTTTTATTGATACATTTGTGGAAGCAATATTAAGACTTCCATCTATCATTTATTTTTTCCTTTTTGCTCTGTTACACAATAGGAATTTGGAGTCAGCTGGAGAGGGGAGTTGACTTAAAAATTTTTTACAAGCCTTTGTTGAGAGAATGATATTGCCTATGACAATTAAATACTTTTTCTACATATTCAAGCTCATAACTTATTCACTGACATTTTTAAAGAGACTTCAAGTTAATCAGATCATTTGTTACCGGACTTTGAAGACTCAATAGAGTGGTAGTTATATCACAAATTCTACTTGTTCTCATTTGATTATTCATAAACAAATTGACTTGAAAATAATTTTCTTTGTTAAGTGCACATTGATGCCATGGATCTAAAATCAAACACAATAAAATAAGCAGTGTCTTTTTTTCTGGGAAAAATGTGGAGTTAAATAGGTGAAATAAGTTTCCTTAGACATATCAAGAAAATTCATTTCAACAGGTTAATAGGAAAGCTTATAATGGATGCCTATAGGTTTCAGGAAATTTACTTACCTAAGAAAAACACAGTCTCTCTAATTTCAGAGGTGCTTTCATAAAATTGCTGTGGAACATAAAGCCAGCAATGAGGCAGATAAAGGTCACCTTCCCAAACACTAAAAAAGCCTTGTAGCGATGAGTCATTTGTCCAACCTGATGAATATTTCTGCTATTCTTCTAGCTGGCTATTACAACTTTGCCAACTTATGGTCTTCTCTTCACTGGTCAGAAGAGGTTGACAGGATATTTATAGGTCTTGAAATTTGTGTCAGGTTACAATTTGTGTAATTAAATGAGAGTTAATTAAGTGTACAGGCCAAGAGTGCTGAAGAGGAATTCATTTCATTAAAAATTATTTCATCACAGACACAGAAGTTTTGAAGTTTGAATAATTAGATCTATAAATAGATAATTTTTCTACCCAATCAGTCTGCTGCTCTAAGACCTATCTCATCAACAGCAGAAATAATTTCTTGAGTCTCTTCTTGCAAGAGATTATTATGAAATTTTACATTTATCAGGAAATAGAACAATTTAAATTCATGAAATTATATCTGGGGAAAAAACTGGAAAGTCATGTGATATTTTTAATGCTAATTTTAATTTTTAATCAAAAGAATTATATAATTGTTTCCATAATAAAAAATTAAACCTATCAAAAATGTAGAAACTTAAATTTCTTCTTTTGGTCCCCAATCCAATTTTTCTTCATAGGAATAAATTATTAAATGTATTAACTTTGTATAATTTTCCTATGATTTTGTGACATATAGTTGCAGAAAATATATTTTGATATATGTATGGTCTTGTCATGCTATGTTTTACCTGATTATTTTTCATATAATTCATATTTTTCAAACATGAATTCATATTTTTCAAACATATTTCTGGAAAAGTTTCTAAAACAGTTACAATATGCTTAAACAATACTTTTTAATCTTTGCATGAATTTAAAAATATGCACTTACAAGATTTAAAAATCTTTCCTTATAGATTTAATATTATTATCAAATTGTGAATAAAATTATTAGATGTTTATTTTTTCATATGTGTGAAGAAATTCTAAAAAAAATTCTCTCATGGTAATTAATTAATAAAATTGATTTCAAATTTTTATAAATGCCAAAAATAAGTCTTTCAA
Source organism: Cabassous unicinctus (assembly GCA_029593785.1). NCBI lineage: Eukaryota > Metazoa > Chordata > Mammalia > Cingulata > Chlamyphoridae > Cabassous > Cabassous unicinctus. Next base: position 4,796 of record JAQZBX010031413.1, on the reverse strand, counting down.
AAATGCATGACAAATGTATATTCCTGCCAAAAACATTCCATTTACACACATTCATACTTGTAGGTATTTTTTTTATTTATATATATTTTTTTATTAAACCTCTTGGAAATAGCAATCTTATTGTGGATGCAATTTGAAGCCACATTATTCCTAGCGATGCAAAGGATTGACTTAAAACATATAGAAATGAAACATATTTGACAATATCAAGACATGGAAATAAAGCTGTATTGGATTTAAATATGACATGAAATGTAACATGAATTCATAGGAAGAAATGAAGATAATCAGAAATGATAAATGACAAGGTTTATATGAGAAATTCTATAAATGTATCCTTGCTCTCCTTTCTTCTCACAGATTTTCTAAGATACATATGCTTACATAAACTAATAATTATAACAATACATTTTGGAATGAGTAACAGGTTTGTGTAATCTGTAAAACAATAACAGTGCAATGAAAAAGCGAACATCAATCTATATGGGAATGAATTTTCCAAATTTCATTGAAAATAATTTAAAGTAATTCTTATATTTTAAGACATATATTTTCAATCCATTTATATTAAATTGTTTCAGAAAACTGAGAATAGAGGAAAACTTCAACTTGATAAAGAATATCTACAAAAACCTTCAGCTAACATCATACTTAATGGTGAGTGTTTTAGGTTCCTAAGCTGCTCAAGCAAATACCATGAAATAGGTAGGATTAAACAATGGAAATCTATACCCTTACAAACTGAGGCTGGGCAAAAGTCCAGCTCGAGTCTCCATCAACGTGATGCTGTTTTCCTCAAGGTATGTGTTCTGGGACTGGCTGCTGGTGACGTGGTACTTAGCTTGTCACATATCAAGATGCATGGTAGAATCTCATAGTCTCTCCCTTCTCTTATGGGTTCTGCTGATGTTCAGCTTCTTGCTTCTTGAGGCTTTCTCTCTTTGTCTGAATTTCATTCTTCTTATAAAGTACTACAGTAATATGATTATGACCCATCCTGATTGAGGTGGGCTACACCTTAACTGAATAACCTCATCAAAAAGCCCTACATACAAAGAACACCCACAGGAATTAATTAAATTTAAAAACATATTTTTCTGGGATACATAAAGATTCAAACTGCCACAGTAAGATAATAGATGCTTGCCCCTTAAAACTAGGAACAAGACAAGAATAATCTGCTCTTAGCATCCCTATTAAATAGCATGCTGGAAGTCTAAGCTAATGCAATAAGAAAAGAGCAGGAAATAATAAATATACAGAACAAGAAGAAAGGCAAAAAAGTAAATTTATTTGCAGAAGACATAATTATCTATGTAAAATTTCCAAATAAATTACAGAAACAGCTCATAGAACTAATAACAATTATAGAAATATTGTAAGATACATGGCTAATATAAAACATTCAATTGCTCCCCTGTTTACCAAAAATGAAAAATTAGAATTTAAAATGAAAAAAATATATAATTTACAATAGCAGTAAATAAACAAATTCTTAGGTATAAATCTGACCAAATACTTACAAGTTCCAAATGAATAAATTACAAAACTCTGATTAAAGAAATCAAGGACAATCCAAATAAATGGAGCTATCACACATACTCCTGGATAAGAAGTCTCATTATTGCTAATATGTCCGTTTTTCTAAACCTGTACTGCACATTTAGTACATTTCCCACAAAAATGCCCACACTTTATTTTGACAAAAGTTCCCTTTCATTTCATTGTTTAAAAAAATCAACAAACAAGCAATAGAATTTACTTCTTCAATCTAATAATGGTCATATACAAGAACACACAGAATCAAAATTTGTGGTGAAAGACAATGCCTTTCTTCTAAAGTCATCAACAAAAGAAGGGTTTCTATTCTAGTTCCTTCTATTTAAACTTTTATTGAAGGCTCTATCAATTGAATTTAGGAAAGTAAAAGCAATGAAAGGACTACATCGAAGAGGAAGAATGAAAACAACCTCTATTCAAAACAGACCATGCAAATTTATATATAGAAAATTCTAAGGATCCATAAATAAAATTTTAAATCTAATAAACATGTTTAGCAAGGCTACAGAATACATTGATATGCAAAATCAATTATATTTACATGTTGCATCAAGAACAAAAAAACTGAAATATATTTTCTTGATAATGGACTTTGATGAATGAAAAGTCTTTATTTATTTATTTATTTTAAAGAAACTTCAGGTTATATAAATGTTACATAGAAAATATAGGTGATTCCCATAAGCCCAATTTCCTCCCCTTCCCATATTTCCTACATTAACAACATTCTTCATTAATGTGATACGTTTGTTACCATTGATGAATACATACCGAAGCATTGTCACTATTTTTGGATTATACTTTACATTATAGTTTACACTCTGTCCCACACAATTTTGTGACTTATGACAAACTATATAATGGCCTGTATAATTCATTGCCATGTCATACAAAACATTTCCAATGTCCTGAAGATGCCCCCATGTTACACCTATTTTTCCCTCTCCCTCCCCTCAGAACCTCTGGAGGACACTGCCTCCATATCAATGGTAAAAAGTTCTTCCATTGCTAAAATAACAATAAGTCCATAGTAGAATAATAGTAAGTCTATTTTAGTCCATTATTCATTCCCAAATATTGAGGATTTGGGGATGGTGATGCCCATTCTCCCTCTAATTGAGAGGGGGCTTAGTTCACATGGGGAAGATGGTTGAAACTATCTTGCTTGCAGTTACAAACTGTCTGTACCTTGCAATGGGCATTATCCATCATCATCACCTTGTTAGATGTCCTGGGTGAGTCAAATGAAATGGAGAGTAGATGTGGCAACTCTGCTGAGATTCAGGACCTAAATGTCACATGGACAGACCAAAGATTTAAGTCTTTTAGACATACACTTATCAAGTATAATACTAACTATAGGTTCAAATAGAAGGGGCAGAAGAGCCATGTGTAGGGAAACCACAAATGAGTCCAACTGTCACACTGGGGAGAAAAATACCAAGGTAAGGCCCATTGGCAGGGCACCATACTCCTGAGCTGTCTGCCATGCCTATAGTGTTGGGATATCTCTAGATCCCTCAAGAGCCTGGGTATTTGAGGCAATATTTACTATGTTAGTCAATGAGATCCTGCTGAGATGCACATAAGCATTGGAATGACCTCCCAACTCACTTTGAAATCTCTTAGCCATAAGAACTCATTTGTATTTACCATTTTCACCTTTTGGTCAAGGTCTTTTTCCAGGTGCATTGCTAGAAGGCACTTGGAAATAATCCCTCAGTGCCAGGGAGGCTCATCCCTGGGAGTCATGTCACATACTGAGGGGAGGTAGTGCATTTATATGCTGAGTTGGCTTAGAGAGAGGCCACCTTTAAGCAACAAGGAGGCCCTCAAAAGGTAACTCTTAGGCAACATATAATACTAGGCTAAGTTTCAATTTCAAAAGAAAGATTTCATAAGTACAATCATCAATATGAAGGGCCTGGCACAATGGTCTGACCTCCTTCACTAAGCAACACCCCTGTACTCCAGGGATTTTTGCTTTCCCATTAAAGAATGAAGCACAAATCCCCAAGATGGGAATTGGATATTCCTTTGGTTATTGTGTGGATCTCCACCAACTGTGACAACACCTCATGAACATTTGAACACATTCATATGCCTTAGAGGCATGGCCCAGATGAACCCCCTCCTATGCATCCTCCATCATCTACACCCTGCACCAATGATCCTTCCCTGCACAATTGTGACTCTTCAGTGATCCAAAACCTCTCCAATCATGAATCCAAGAAAATAACCAAATAATAATAAGAAAATGAAATATTAATGATAATTTAAAAAATAACATAAAATACTAAAAAAATTAAAAACTAAAAATATAAAAAAATAAAAAAACTTTTTTAGACAATATGTCTTTCATTGCTATAAAATCTGTTGTCATCTATGTACACTGAGATTTTCTCCCATATATTTCCCCAGTGTCTTTTCTTTTTCATCTTATCTTCAAAGAAGCTTTAAGTTACAGAAAAGTCACATAGAGGATATAGGGGATTCCCACATACCCAATGACCTCACCTTTTCCCTTCTTCTCCCCTATTAATAACATTAAAATAAGGATGGTACAATTGTTATAAATGGTGCACAAATATTGAAACATTGCTACTGACCATGGTAAATGGTTTACATAATGATGTATATTTTGGACCATACACCTTTATACATTTTGACAAAATTTAAATGGACTGTATACAGTATTGTGAGACCATGTAGAACAATTCTAATGCCCTAAAAATTCCTTATGTTCTATCTATTCTAATCTTCCCTACCCCTTCCCTCATAACCTATGGTAATGACTAAGTTTCACCTTTTGTAGAAAGTCTGTTTCCTTTCATTAGGCACTGCCTCTGTCCTCAGGATACTCTTGCTCCTCTATTTGAGAACAGAGCAGGACACCAGAATGGGGGTTTAATATTTTCTTGTTTATTTTGTGGGTCTCCACCCACTGATATAACACACTATGACAAGATGAACACTCATAATCCATAAAAGCTTGCCCAAGGTGCACCCTGTCCTATATGTATTCCCTCATATCCAACAACCTATATTAGTAATACTCCTCTTCCATATTTGCCAAAATAATATTTCCAATATTGCAGATTTAACCACAGACCCGCAAACTCACAGAGCTCACTTGCTCTTCTCCCCAACCCTCCCCACAATTCCATGGATAGTCCAACCCAAACCCTCTACCCTACCTCCCTCACAGACCAGCTACACTGAACCCAATAGCATGA
>JAQZBX010031412.1:0-26342 GCA_029593785.1 Cabassous unicinctus | reverse complement strand
AAGAAAAGAAATAAAAAGCTTTCAGACCTGAAAGGAAGAAATAAAATCTCCGTTTTTATAGGAGACAATATTGTGTAGGTAAAACCCCCAAAGAATCTTTAAAAAAAAAAAAAAAAAAAACTCCTAGAACAGAGTTCAGCAAAGTCACATGACACAAGATTGACAAGCAAAAATCAGTTACATTCATATATTCCAAAAAGAAATATGTGAAGACAAATTAAAAAACACAATGCCATTTATAATTGCTCCAAAAAAAATAAAATATTTAGGTGCAAATCTAACAAAATCTGTACAGGATTTTTATGCTGACAATTACAAAAAGCTGATGAAATAAATCAAAGAAGAACTGAATAAAAGGAGAGACATATGTACATGGATTGGAAGATTTTAGATAGTAAAGACGTCAGTTCTTTCCAAATTGATCTATAAGTTTAATGAAATACCTATCACAATGCCAGCAAGGTTTATGTAGACACAGACAAACTTATTCTAAAATTTATATTGGAAAGCAAAAGATCTAAAATAGCTAAAACAATTTTAGAAATGAAGTGGGAGTAAACACAGTACCCAGCCCAGTGTTAAGGCTTACTATAGTGAAGGCTATAGTAATCTAGACAATGTAGTTTTGGCAGAGAGATAAATACATAGACCAGTAGAACAGAAGAGAAAACCCAGAAATATGTCCAAATATGCCCAACTGATTTTTGACAAAGGTACTAAAGCAATTCAGTGGAGGACTTTTCAGCAAATGGTCCTGGAATAATTGAACATTCATAGGCAAAAAATGAACCCAACCTAAACCTCATATCTTATACAAAAATTATCTCAAAATGGATCATGGACTTAAATATAAAATGTAAAACTACAAAATTTTTAGAAAAATACATAGGAAAACATTTTCAAGACCTGGAGCTAGGTAAAGACGAGTTTTTAGACTTGACAACAAAAGCATGATCCAGATAAGGAAAACTTGATAAATCAGGCCTCATCAAAATTAAAAATGTTTGCACTGCAAAAGACCCTGTTAAAAGGATGACAAACAAATTACAGACTGGGATAAGTTATTTGCAAGCCATGTGTCCAACAAAGGACTAGTATCTAGAATATATAAAAAACATATGGATGTATAATATATAGAATCAATTTTTAAAATATGTAAACTCTCAAAACTCAACAGTAAAAAATAATCTGATTAGAAAATGGACATTTCACTGAAGAGAATATATAAATGGCAAATAAGCATATGGAAAGGTACTCAACATCATTTAAACATTAGGGATATGAAAATTTAAAATGAGATATCACTATACACCTATCAGAATGGCTAAAATAAAAAACAATAATACCAAATGCTGACATGGATGCAGAGAAACAGGATAATTAATACATTGCTGACGGGAATATAAAAGGTAGAGCCACTCTGTAAAATAGTTCGAGAGTTTCTTAAAAATACACACTTACCATATGCCCCAACAATGGTGTTCTTGGGCATTTATCTCTTATGTTCACACCAAAACTTGTTTACCAATGTTCATAGCAACTTTACTCATACAGTCCAAACAAGAAATAACCCAAATGTCCTCTAAGACGTGAATGGTTAAATAAACAGTGGTACATCCGTGCCATGGAATACTACGTAGCAATAAAAATTAACAAACAACTGATACACACAGCAACTTGCATGGATCTCAAGGGAATTATGCTGAATGAAGAAAGTTAATCTCAAAAGGTTACATATTTTATGAATTCGTTTATATAACATTCTTGAAATAACAAAATTGTAGAGATAGAGAATAAATTAGTAGTTGCCAGCAGTTAGTGTTGGGGGCCAAGGGGTGAATGTGGCTACAAAAGGATAAGAGGAGGGAGATTTGTGATGGACAGTTTTGCAGCTTTATTGTGATAGTTGTCACACATCTCTATACATGGGATAAAATTCCATAGAACTACGTGCGCGCGCTCACACACACACATGAATGCATGTAATACCAGTGAAATATGAATAAGTTTTGTGGATTGAACCCAAGCCAATTTCCAAGTGTTCATATTGTACTATCGTGATGTAAAATGTTATCATTGCAGGAAACTAAGAGAAAAGTACACAAGACCTCCTTGTACATTGTTTTGCATCTTCCTCTGAATCTATAATTATTTTGAAATACAAGTTTTAACAAAAACAGTTCAGACTGAAGTTTAAAATCACACGTGAGTCAAAACTTGGGAATATTTTTCATGCAGACTGACATAATAAAACCATGTTTTTGCTGGATGCTTATTTCTACCTGATATATATATTTATGTATAAGTAATTATGGGTCTTATTTATCTTCATACAAACACTGAGTAAATATTGTTCTAAGTCAGTGGTTCTCAAAGCATGATCTGGGAACCCCAAGCCCTTTCAGGATCTGTGAGGTCAAAATTATTTTCATAGTAATATTAAGATATGGTCTACCTTTTTCTCTCAGGGATGTTCTGTGAAGCTTTCTGGAAGCTACATAACATGTGATATTAAACAAATTGAATAAAGAAGGAAATGTTAATCTAGCTGTCTTCTATTAGGCCAGACATTAAAGAGATTTGCAAAACAGTAAACAATGCCCCTTTCCTCACTTATTATATTTTTGTTTCAGAAATTGTGTTTATTTTTTATAATTATATGTCATTTATGTTAACATGTGGTAGATTTATTGTTATTTTTAAATGAACAAATTTAATGAATAAATTATTTTTTTATATTTTCTGTTATAATTTCTAAATCAGTAAATATTGATAGATATAAGCCCTATAAACAAGAGCTCTTTGGGCTCTTCAACAATTTTAAAGAGTGTAAATGGATCCTGAGACCAAAACGGTTTGAGAACTGCTGCTCTAAGTGGTATACAAAGTCAGAAGAAAATTTCATAGTTAAAACTGGTTTGCTTTTTAAACTAGTATCATTTTTGTGCTTGATATTACAGCTTATACATTATGAAAATTCAGCCATTATGCAGTGAGCAATTTTATCAGAATTAATTCAGAAAGAAACATTTATAACAAGATTGCAGAATGTGAGAGCATGAAGTCAATGCACATTACAGAATTTGCTTTATAATAACATGAAGAGATGATTGAAAAAGCAGAACTAATGTCACCATTCCTGTAGCTTTCACAGAAACTGGTATCTTTCTCGTTATTTTAAAAGATGAGATTAACCAAACAGAAAGGAATTAAGCCTCATATTCTAGGTGTTTTTGAAAACATTTTAATAAATCTTTTTATCATTGTAATCACCTTTGGATTTTTCTCTTTTGGAATTTGGAAGGGAAGATTTTAGAACCAAGGCAGGAAAAAATTATGCTCGGCTGGGATTTATGCTGTTTTGTAAAATATCCTTAATTTAAAGTCAGGTACTAATATCAGGCTCTTTTGGTATTCCAAGCAAGTACCTTAGAGACATCAAAGGCCCTGTACATCTTACCTCAGCCCGTATCTACTCAACACACCCTTACCTCCTGCCACCTGCATAGCAAAATAATATGAGTTCAAGAAACAAGTGTTTTCTCAACTCAGCCTATCCATCTCAGAGTCCTTTAAGGACTGCCCAACTGCCAGCTCCACTGTGAAATCTCCACCCATCCCCAAAACCAGAAAAAAGAACTCTCTCTATTGCATTCACCTATCACTTTGCTTGAAATTCTAAGATCAAGTCCCACAATCTATTCTGAAGTTTAGCCAGTTAAGGGCATGCTTGTCTCTCCATCTGTGTGAAAGCGCCTTAGAGCAGAAACCATGTGCCTTCTATTCACCACCACCTTAGCACAAAGCTTTGCACATAGTAGATGCTCAATGCAATTATGTTGTTAGAATTAGTGTTAATAGTACCCATCAAAAGTTGCTAATGTAAAGCTGCCATTCACACTGAGGAACAAGATAACCCTTGAATGCAACTTAGAAGAAATATTCAGTAAGATAAAATGTTTTCAGATCATAAATTCATAGAGATAGTATTTCTCTTTGCTATGTAATTTGTAGCTGATTAATGACCGATTCTCGAAGTGTTAAATGTGCCACTGAAGGAGCCATTTTATTCTATCATATAAAAGTCATAAATAAGAATTCAAAAGAAAATAAGAACAAAAAGCTATATAAGAGATCCAGGGTTTAAATTTGGTGTCCATTAGTTTATATTAAGCTATATGTGTGCACAAAGCTCGATTTTATATATAAACATATTATTTTTCAAAGAATAAAAGAATATTATCATAATTTACTATTTTTAAAAATATCTGTGTCAATAATATTATTTATTGAAATATATAATTAATAATTAATTTTTAAGTGATTTATGAAATAGGTAAACACTCTACTGGAGTACCATATAAGCCATATATATGTATATTGCTTATATATGTGTGTATATATATACTTATATGAAATATTGCTCCAAAAAGATTGCAAGTGCTTGAAACATGTGATATCCTGCCCTTCATTTGAAAAGACGTTGCTATTGATCCCCACTGCCAAAGAGTGGGTTTCTTGTTTCTCTTTGGTGGTGATAGCTGGGTGACTCATCCATACTCTCACATGTGAAGGGGAAGGCCAACTGACTCATACCATATATTTTTGAGATGACTGGCTAGGATTAAAGACATAATTCTATGTTAATAAACAGATAAAATCTAACTGACTTGTAGAGAGTTAACCTAAGGCTTCACCTCATCAGTCCCATCTAACAAATCCAGCCACCATCAAGGAGGGGAAAGAGGAGGATGCCTTAAGTGAATGGTAACTGATGACAGGGACCCCCTTGAGGGATAGCCTTTAGTCCCCAGCACATTGCCTGGCATGAGATGGGATTTAATAATTGCCTATTAATTAACTGCAATTGTTAATTAGCATCTTGTCATCGTATATGGATCCCACGGACTGGTCCAGATGATAGCTCAATAGTTCAACATCAATGAAAGATTTGAAGATTGGAAGTCACAAGGGAAAGAGGAGAGACTCCTTCATCCCACCAGCTTCCACAGAGTAGGCACCTGAGCCCCTCTGCAAGCTCTCCTCTTCTTCCTACCAAGTGACCACCTCTGTCTCCAGGTGGAGGAATGTAAAGAGTCTAAGTTCAGTGGTCAACTCAGCTTCACCTACTAGTTTTCTTTCCTCATGTGCTCTAGTTCTAGTAAGTGGGTGTCTAACTTGTTCTTGTAATGTGCTCTGAAACCCAGGTCTAGCAGTGAGTGACTTTCACGATTTCATTTCCAGTCCTCCAATCCCAAGTTCCCCAGTTCTTCCAAGTAAACACTCGTGTCAACATTTTTCCCAGGCAGTAGAGTGACCTTGAGGCCCCTTAACATATTCACCAATAGTTTTCTCCAATGATTGTGACAAGGGATGGCTGGGAGTTGGGGGGAAAAGGAGACATTAGTTAATATTCCCACAATCTGCTTCATTTCCCCTCATCCATTCTTTGATATGGATAATTAATATGTTCTCACTTACAAAAAGATGAATTTTAGATAGCTTGGCAGGAATGCAAATTTTGTAAAGTACATAATTTAAGGTCCACATTGAATGCTTAGAAGATTTAAAGACTTTGAATGAGTACCTGCTACGAGCCAGGAACTGTGCAAATTAGGGATGAGACAAACATTAAAGAAATAAATCCCCTGCCATCTGAGGAGTTCAGAGTACAATGAGGGACACAGATACAAAGGCAAATAACTATGAGCTAAAGTGACAAATGCTGTAATAAAAGTATATGTAGACATTGGGAAATTGGGTAGGCTGGGAATGTGAAAAAGACTAGATGAAAAATTAATGAAAATAAAGAACATGTAGTTGATGGAAAAAGAAACAGGGCAGCAGTAAATTTATATTTTATTGTTCTGACATTTGTACAGGAGCTTCATGTATTCAATAATCCTCTTGATTTCCCCAAAACGGAGAAGTGGCCAGTAGCATATCTTAACATGCTCCAGTATCCAGAGGAAAATAAGGCCAAGTGAAGCCACATAGTTTGGCAGCAATATTTGTGGTGGGATTCTGTTTACAGATCACTTAGCAGTACACAAAATTTAAAAAGTGTGCTGACTGGTTTTCCAGATGAAATTAAGAGAAAAGAAACAAAAAGAGGGGGCCATAGACAAGAGAAACATACAGCATGGCCTGTAAAGCCACATGAAAACAGAGGTTTCCACAAAGAATAGAACAAAGGATGAACTTTAAGAATATTTATTTGAGAGTGGATGTGGCTTGAGCAGTTGAGCGCCCGCCTCCCACGTGGGAGGTCCCAGGGTCAGTTCCCAGTGCCTCCTAAAAAAAACAAAAACACAAGCAAACTACTGAAAAAACCAACTCAGGTAAGTCAATGTGGCTCAGTGGTTGAGCGCCAGCTTCCCACATAAGAGGTCCTGGGTTCAATCCCCAGGCCCCGGTACCTCAAATAAAAAAAAATTTTTTTAAGAATATTTATTTTAACAGGGAAGAAAAATAGCAGGCAGTATTTAGAAGAAAGTTGAAGGAGTCATAGATGTATAAAAATGACTTCAATTCCTTTATGACCATTCTTGTAACAATTACATTTTGGGTATTTTCTCATCTTACTTGACTAAATTTAAGGGACTTATACTAAGATACGCACAGTTTACTTTAATTGTTATGTAAAGATACTTTACAATAATTATGTAATTATAATCTTGGTTCTTCCTTTACCCTTCTGGTTTTCCTAGAATATAAGCATTTAAAAATTTTTTCTTCACATAAATCTATATTGAAAAAAAAAAAAAACAAGAACTTTTGATCGGAAAATCTCTGTGCACCATAAAATATTGTTTTAAATGAGAATTTCAAATGTTTTAAAGTAACTTAATTTTAAAAATCAATATTATTGCAGTAATAAATATAGCAAAAATAAAATACTGGATAGTGTCAATTTATCACACAGAAAAGTAAAAGATCAAAGGCCAGAAAAGTTTTATATGGAGTGTTAGTATGGTAACATAAGAATTTTTTTTATAACTGCTTAAAATTGTGCATTATATTTTATTATGTTTAGTTGAGCTATTTTCATACAATCTTTGACCTTGCAAGTATCATTCCCATTTAAAAGTATGCAAGAACAAAAACATATTTAGTAAATATAAAGCCTCCCAAAATCTGTAGTAGAATAGGTAGCCAGGATGAAAGATTTACCAATCTGGGCACCTTCATTTATAAGGCTTTCTTTTCTTCCTGTGATAAAAACAGCAGAGGAGCCTCAAAGAGAAGCCACCTTGTTGTTCATCACCTCTGAGTTTTTACTGCCAAGGCGGTTGTGTTTTTCACAGATGGCCACAATAACATCTCTCAGAGCACATGCTTTTCTGAAATGAGACCTTGCCACTCCCACATCAAAAGGTAGTGTCTGTTTTTGTGCCCCATTTGGTCTAGGCAGGCCCTCTGACTGCTTTGACTGATAGAATATGGCAAGAGTGACACTGGACCAGTTCCTGGCATATGCCTTAACTGACCTGGCAGGTTCTCTTCCTTTCTCCCAGAAGCCTGCTGCAAGGTAAGAAGTGTGACTCCCCTGAGACCACCATATGATGAGAAGGCCAAGACACACGGAGGGGCCCGGGAGGAGGAGATGCCACAGGGAGAGAGAGAAAGAGGCCAAGATCAATGAGGCTCCAGACACATGAGGGCAGAAGCCCTCCTGGACCACAAGCCCCGTCGAGCCTTGAGACGGCTCCAGCCCCTGCTACTATCTGACTGCAACTGCATGAGTAACCCAAGTTAAGACCTGCCCAGCTGAGCCCAGTCCACCTCCAGAACTTTAAGAGATAATAATAATTTGCTATTTTATCCACTAAGTTTTTGGGAAATTTGGTGCACAGCAATAGATACCTGGACAGCTGCTATATCTTATAACAAGAATTTCTCCTCCAAAATCTTAGATATGGGACAATGATCTGTTTCTCTATTTTCGCCCTGTATTATTATGCTGTAGCTGGTAATTTATATAACACATATTCAATTCATCTATGGGGGAAAATGTAGCAAAGCATGAAAAAAACTTTAGAATTAACGTTCTACACAATATCTGAACTACTGGGTTTGGTAATTATATCTTACATTTTATACATAATACCAACCATTAATTGAGCACTTATGTGTGCTAGTCTTCTGCACACCCTGAATATATAAATACATCCAAGACTCACAAGAGCCCTGTAAGGAATTATTCTCGTTTTCACAGATAAATTATAAAGGTAAAGCAACCTGTACAAGGTCACATAGTTAAGTCAGTCATCGGTAGAACCAAGCTTTAAAAGCATCTATTTACAATTCCAGACTCCAAACTCTGAACCACTCTGCCTCTACTGCCTTCAACGCTTCATATTTTACAATGAGCTTCTCAAGTGACTTTTTCAGACAGCATGCCCTAAACAAGATGCTGATATCTATTTTTTAAAGCAAACTTCTCATGCACCAGCTTAAATATAACATACCCACATAGTTTTTTATTTTACATGTTTCTTTCCTCTACCTTCTGTAGATATAAGAAGGCCATTTCATTTGGATTAGGAGGGATAGCACATAACTGATCAAGTTATGAGGACCTGTCTGATTGGTGGGGAGTAGGCATCAGAGGAAGAAGCATGGGCTCTCACAGACATTCCCTTGTTTGATTCTCTTTACACTTCTATGAGGAAAGCAGTGTTATGGCAACTATTTCATAGATGAGAAAACTACACTTCAGAGAATTAAAGGCATTTGCCAAAGATACCCATGAAGGAATCTGACACTAAGACATGGCCCTTCCACCTGTACTACCCCCATAGCCATGACATACATACCTAATCCATTTCCTCTTTTATGACTTTGGTTCACACATGGATTATGCCTTTTACAGGTGTCTTTTCTAATCCAGTTCCTTTAATTTTACCCCTAATTCCACCCCTAGTGCAACTTCAGTCCTCTCTCTCTTGGTCCCCAACACATTCAGGATGCTGGAGCATTTCTGTACTGTTATCTCTGAGTCTGATGAATCATGGATTACTGCTTTACTTTGTACAGCCTTATGAACGGGCACTGCTGAAATGTTACACCAAAATCAGAATTTGCAAAGATCACCAGTTAACAGCAACTACTTTAGGATTCACTATCTTTAAAAATGGAAGTTTAATGCTGTGGGCCATGCTGCTCTCTGTGGAAATATTAATTGATTCCTGTAAATTTTCTCTTTGTAAAAGCACATTACCTTGAACTGCTTTTGAACAAGATGCACATTACCTTCTAATTTTGCTATTTCCCAGCTCTTACTTTGAATTTTCATGTAAATTTGAATCCCATATTAAAAAGAAATATACAATGAAGCTGAGAATCTGTTCTGGAACATAACATTTTTCACTTTTCTAACATTTTCACATGTTATCCTTCCAGCAGGAAACAATAAGAAGTACGGCTTACTTAAATTTCAGAGATGAAAGTTAAAGTTGAAATAAAAATACATAAAACTTTCATAAATGGTGACTATTCTTATGTTTGAAAAAAAATCAAGACTAGGAAAGTATTACAATGCAATTTGGGTAGCTAATATTTTTAGTAACTGAATAGGTATTAAGTAATTATTTTTAAATCTTTTGATGTTTTAAAAAATTCCTTTGTTCTAGTGCAAAATATCTTACTTTTGAGTGGTAAAAAGGATTGTAGAGCTTAGGAAACAAAAGCTCCTGCAGGGATGAAATTGAGCTTTTGCATTCCTAAGGGACCCACATAGTATCAGCCCATAATTCTTCCCATGTGCCCAAATCCTGTGCCTCAACACTAATAAAGAGAGACAAAAGAGCACTTTTATTTTCTAGTCTCAATTTCCCAAACAGACACCAATTCAACTAGTGCTCATGTTGACTAAGGACAGCAAAAGTTCCCAGAGACTCTCACTGAAACAATCTAATTACATTTGGGCAAGTGATTTATCATTGAAAGGTTATCAATAATATTTAGAGAAGTAGGACTGATTCTTATTTCTGTAGCACTCTATGAAAGAAGAAAATGGAAACAGTGTTGTTCAAGAAATTCTAGTGTTACTATTCAAGTCTACATGAGAACATCTATTCAAAAAAATATCAGAAGCTACCATCATTTGGCTGACCAGGTCAGCTGCTCTCTCACTGGTCAGCTTGAAGATATAGCTACACATCATTTTAAAACTGATGACCAAAAAATATATACAACTTATACATGTCTACCCCCCTGTGCCTGGCCCCGGAAGCCACTCAAAATAATATTTTTCAAATAACACCCAACAATTTTGAAGAAAAATTTTGGATACTAACAGGCACTCGAACATCTCAGCAGGAGACGTTCAGTTTCTGGCTTCTGTTAGATAACATCTTAGCCTGTGATCACAGACCACAGTTTTGTACTTCCTCCCAATTCAATCATGAGTACTGAAAAGGAGAATGAGTAAATGCCATAGTCTAACTTTCTTACTAAGGTTTATGCATAGACCCTGAAAGCTCCCCTATATTCTCAGTTTTCACTCCTCACTCAATTAAAATCCCCCAAATTGTTTCATTCATATTACCTTCCTCTGGACTTTTTTCAGAATATGTTCAGGGCAGTTGATTGTGAATCTCAAGAGGGATTTTAGTTCTGTCTTATGATTTCTCAGTAACTGCAGTTAATAAAGACCTCACCTGTCTTTTATATCAGCAGAGTAATAAAAACAGCATGTTCCCACCTGCATCTAAGCCTGGGGATCAAAAGCAAATTCCATCCAATGATTGAATGGTACTTGGTGTAATTACCATGACATCAATTTGAGCTTATCTTGCTTTGACCCTAAGCTCATTTTTTGTTTTGAGCCTTTTTCAGGTGGTGGTGACTACAAGGTCAGCCTATGAAAAGAGCACACCATCATTTCCTACGTAATTTTATCAAGACTTACACAAAACATCCTGAAAGTTGACACTTTTCTATAAACAAGACCCTAAGAGTATCACATTTAATTAGCTAAGTACCTGATGTTTACTTCAAATAGAAGAGATGTAGATTTCAGATAACAGATATAAAGCATGTCCAGGCTGATGAAATGATTCCAGTAGGAAAGAGAAAAATAAAACACATGCTTATTTAGACTTTTCCTAAATTAATGTGCATCTGAATTACATAAAGGCACAGGAATAAGGTATAAGATAGTTCTCAGAGGGATTGATTGGTTCTCGATGTTTGAGGCTTTTCCCCTCTTGTTCCACTTTTGTGAGGCTCAATTTCTGCTTACACAAAAAATACATGTGCTGTGTTTTGCCCACTACAACACAGTTAACTCCAAGGTTGGCAATCCAGTGTCTACCTAAAATCTTCACAGTTTTTCAGGCTGAGGCTGCTGCTTTCACAGCTGCTTTTATTCCATTCAGGTTGTGATGCTTCAAACCTTTCTATCTCCATCTACTCAACTCAGTGCCACTTCTTAGGAACTGGCTTAGATACAAACCATTTAAGACCTCCCCAGGGGAGAGTTTAATGTGATGCAAAAATCAACTCTTGTTTAATATAAAGACACTGACCACAGAAAGCAACGTTGTTCTGTGATTTGCTCTCTGTGATAAATGGATTTATTTCAGTTCTTTACACCTTTCCACATTTCCCCCATCTCCTTCCAATGGTTTCTTCTACTATCTACCCTACCCATTCACCTTCTCCTGGTGATAAGTGATGTCACCATTATTCATGAATTTCTATCTTTTGTATCCCATTGGACTGGCAGTACAGTGTATTTTCAATTTGTCATACTTAGATTGGAAATCCAAGCCTTTATTGTTTCAGGGGAAGGGAAACCTTTCAAGTCCTAGGTAAAGTTTCCTCCCCCCCTCTAACTGGGCATTTTATTCTATTATTATCTTCTCTCCCCTTCATTTTTGCTTCCTTTTGATCCCCCTCTCTGTCTTTTTATCCAAATGGTTGAGTAGAAATGATGCTTCTTCTTATTAAATTATTTTCATTTGGATATGATTTAGTAATGGGTTTTATTTTTATTTCACATGTTCTGCATAAGAATTAGGAAGAATTGGAAATATTAAGGGATTCATAGGAAAGTTTTTATAGTGTATGTAGAGTGTGCATAGTTTTTGTATATATATATATATATATATATATTTAAAATGATATGGCAAAATAAATGAATAATACAAAAGAATTGTCAAAGGAACCCCCCACCCCTTTAGTGGACTTCCCTCCCTCCCCCATTGTCCTGCTCAAGGGCAATGTTTCCAGTTTCTTGTGTATGTTTCTGCAGACATACTGTGTATAGAGAAGCAAATTATACTCTCTGTGCAAATTCTCCTTAAAACGATTACCAGGACACAAAAAATTGGAGGAAATGCTGCATTTGTGCTCATAGTTTAGAGAAATTTCTGTTAATATGGTATAAATCATATTTTTAAGTTTCACTGCTCTCATGTATTATTGACAATTCTATCCCATACCTGATAGCTCTATTTTCTTCCCTCTGGACAGTTGGCAGAGTTGGTG
Organism: Cabassous unicinctus; assembly: GCA_029593785.1. Taxonomy (NCBI): domain Eukaryota; kingdom Metazoa; phylum Chordata; class Mammalia; order Cingulata; family Chlamyphoridae; genus Cabassous; species Cabassous unicinctus. The sequence continues at coordinate 13,844 of JAQZBX010031412.1, read as the reverse complement.
GAGTGAGGAGCACAAACATCACTCCTCCTTCATTTACAGTTACTCCCAGATGCTAAAATTTGGAGTACCCATTACCAGGAAAGTAAACTGGCTTAAGACACTGGCATGAGGCAGGGCAAATAGTCATCTTTACTAGAAAAAAGTCTGAAAGCACCTTTGCCACCAAGGGCAGTCAGGAACATCTTTGCATAAGAAGTGTGGCAAACCTACAAGCTATGCAAAATGTGTGAATTTTTCTAATAAAGTTTTGTCATTTATGCACTGATTTAAAAAAAAATAACCACCTTTGAAAATGTCTCATATGCTTATTTGATTTGATTTATTGAACATAATTTGATTTTAAAAACAATTTGATCCTTCTAATAGAAAACTATGATTATTATAAACATTATGCCGTAATCAGGAGAATAGCAGTGGTGTGTAAAATCCTGACTTTTTCAAGACACTTTTTCTTCTGTCATTTAATGATATATTACATAACTTTAAAATTTCAAACAGGACAAGAGTATATACAATGAACAACAAGTCTTCTTCCTACCTCAAAATTTCCAGTCCCATTCCCAAAGGTATCCATTTTTAACAATTTCTTAATGTTTCTACAAATTTTCCATGTGTATACACACACATATTCTGGGGTTTTGCTGTATATGAACAGAAACAATATGCTCATTTTTAGTATCTTGCCATCTTTTTTCTTCTTTAACCTAACAATATATCTTGATGATTTTTCCATAACCACCTAACCCATACTTTTTAATAAAACAAAGTATTACATACCATTAATTGTTTGAGTCCCCTATTAATGATCATTTGCATCATTTCCAGTTTTTACTATTATAAACAATGCTATAATTATCATCCTCATTCTAGTTACAGCTACAATCACTGTTCTAGGATAAATTCTTAGAAGTAGAATTGCTGGATCAAAGACAATGAGTATTTTAAACTTGAACAGAGATTGTTAAAGTGTCTTTCTCCATACCTCCTCAAAGCTGATGCCATGAATTATGTTCATTTTTGTGAAACCAATAGATGAAAAATACAATCTTATTTTAATTTGCATTGACATAATTTTGAGAAGGGTTGAACATCTTTTCACAAATCATAGGTCATTAATAGGTTATTTTTTTCTGTGAACTGCCTGTTCAAAAATCTTTCTCAATTTAAAAATTTGTCTTTATTTTAAGTTTGACTTTTGACTCTTTTATGGCATTTTTACTATTCTATAATTTTTATGTAGTCAAATTTGTCTATCTTTCACTTTTAGATTTGTAGATTTTATGTAATGTCAAGATACTAAAAAGAAGTACCCATATTTTATTCTAGATTGTATACAGTTTTATTTATTTTAGGTTTAGATCATTAATTCACCTATAATTTATTTTGGTGTAAGGAGTGAAGTCGAAATTCAGCTTCTTTTTAAATCTAAATGGCAAGCCAGTTATTACAACACATATATTGGATAATCATTCCTTTTTCCCTCCGATGACTTGAAATGCCACCACATTCTCAATATACTGGGGTCCATTTTTGGATTCTCTATTATGAATCATATTAATAAAAAATGTTCAATATGTGATTTTAAATGCCTCAAGATCATAAAATCATTGAACTTAATTATCTAGTGCCTACCACCAAGGATAGCAACAAAAGTGCATTATCCAAAGAGAAATCAGACATGAATCATATCCTTATGTTGTTAAGAATCTGATTGTTATAAATTAGAGGTATTGGAATTTTCCGTCAACCTTTTCTTTTGATTGTTGTGAGGCTCCTAAGACAAAACCCTGATTTCCTAACCTCCACTGGAATCTTCAATGTTGTAGAGCTGTGCATTTTTTAAAAAATACGTTCCATGTGTCACCTCAGTCAAAATTACCATGGTGTTTGTTTAAAATGCAGATTCTTGGTCACTCCACTGGGATGCACTGGATCAAAATCTTTGCCATTTGAGCCCAGAAATTTGCATTTCACATGCCAAAATTTAGGAACCATGACCATATAGTATTGCTTAGTGAGCCAGAAATGTAGTTAAGGAAAAATATGGTTTGTTTTCATCTTTCACTGCCCCTGTGGCACAACTAAATTGAAAATGGTAAAGTCATTTGTTCAACCACGTGAGCCTCTGCTCTACACAAACAACTGAAACATCCAGCAGTAGGAATTCATGATAAAGATAGCCCAAAGCATCAAAACAACTATCCTATGGTTACAGACACAAAAACAGGCAGCAGACTGTTTCTTGGTTGAGATAAGGTTTTTAATCAGCAGCAGCAGGTAAAGTGACTGACAGTCTGAAAGAACTACCTGAGACGTGATGTCTATCACAGGCGGCAGCAACAAAATCTCCCCAGAATTGATGGACAAGAAGCAAGCAGACTTGACACATGCAAAGCAGCCAAGAATATTCTCTGCTTTTTTCAGTCAAAACAGTGTGGCTTAATCAATAATGCAAACATCCTGTTTCTCAGGCTAACAACCTCTGTCACTTGAATTCTCAGAGAGATAAAGGAACTGCTGGCACAATTATACATAATCTTCCTTTAGTCTGAAATGTCAATAGGCAAGGCAAATAATGCTGAGAAGAAAGGAAGGAAAATCTCGCAAGTGAAAAGTAATTTGTTTAACATTTTCCCATTTCTTTTTTGCTTTGCACATATCTCCTCCCATTTCCATTTCAGAAAGCTTTCAGTAATGGGCTATCAATGAAGGCTTCACAGGAGAAATGGGTTTTGTGCAAGGACCGAAAGAGAAGCAATTGTATTGATTGGATAGTTCAGTTATATTTATAGCATAGTATGAGAGGGGGAAAAATGAAGCCCAAAAGAACTTCCAACACCAATTTTGAAGGGGATGTTTTAGGAGACATTCGAAGTCACATAGGTTTGCCTAAAGCATCTCCTTTCTAACAGGCTTGCCTATTTTGCAGTGAGAGGTCAGAAATCTCTGCTTATTCAGAAAGCTCTGCTTATTCTCCATCTGCGCCTGTGCAAATGGCCATGTGCAGCTTTAAAGACAGGGAAGAACTTGGTAGGAAGGGAATAGAGTCACTTTCATTCAGCAAAGTAGATTTCCTTTGGACCATGTTTTGGGGCAAGTAACAGGAATCCCATGGTTCCTACAAGGAGGGGCCACCAGTGCCAGCTGACCCGACCTAAAATCCTAGCTGCTATTTAATGGAAGATATGTTTGGGGGGAAAGAGGGAAACCTTGACACAAATGTTATCCTAACTGACACTCCCCACCGCCCATGAGCACTGGCTAAATTGGAAGATGGAATGATTCTATCTAATTTCAAGCTTTAAATGCTGCCCAGGCCTCAGATATTTTTCAATGCCTCCAGAATTCTCTAGCACTTTGGAAGCAGTTTTGAACATCCATTACCCTCCAGCCCTTTCTGTGCACACACACCTTTCCCACCCTCACATGTCCAGGAGAAATTTATCCCCTGGGAGTTGGGGACCAAATGGGAATAGAGAATGAAAGTTTTCCCACTTCATCCTTCTATATGCCTGATCGGATTCAAATGCCACCTAAGCCATGTCAGATTGCCACCAAAATCAGCTCTCTAAGTCGATTCTCTAGAGGATTGTTTTAACTTAGGTCACTGAAACACTAAAACTGGGTTCCAGAAGAAGAAGAAAGAGAAGCAAAAGGAAGAGGAGGAGGGGAAATAAGAATTCGTGCCTGCAAATTACCATAAAATACAGAATGAGAGGTTGTACATAAAGACATGGAGAAAAACCTGTGTGAAGATTGATTCCTAGACTGCAGACAGTTGAGACAATATTATCACTATTTGAGTATCTGGCCTGTGTTTTTAAAATTAATTTTGTTTTGAGGATTATTTATATCCTTTAAAATAATTAGAGACATTCTGGATGTTGTCCCAGAAATAAGGCTAGAAGCTCTGGTATAAAGCACAAAGCTTGAAAAATTAATCTACTCTCATAGTTTCACATGAAATCTCTGTCCCAGCCCTGACATCTCCCCCGAGCTTCATGCCTGTGTTTTTGTTCAGTCTATTAGTTATCTGTTGCTGTGTAACCAATTACCCCAAACTTAGCAGCTGAAAAGACAAACATTTATTATCTCACACAGTTTCTGAGGGTCAGGAATCTAGGAGCGGCTTAGCTGGGTGGTTCTAAATCAGGGTCTCTCACGAGCTGGCAGACAAACTATCAGCAGGGGCTGCTGCAGTCATCTGAGGCCCTACTGGGCCTGGAGAATACGCTTCCACTCACTCACAAGGTTGCTGGCAGGCAGCAGTACCTCGCTGGCTGTTGGCCCAAGACTGTAGTTCTCAACGGGGGCCTCTCCATAGGGCTGCTCACAACATGACAGCTGGCTCCCCCCAGAGCAAGAGATGAGAGGGAGAGAGAGAGAGAGAGGGAAAGCGCACAGGCACCCAAGCCAGACATTTGTTTTTACATTCTAATCACGGAGGTGACCTGCAGTCACTTCTGCCATATCCTATCAGTCACACAGTCCAACCCTGGTAAAATAACCCTGGTAAAATACTCCATGATGCTGTCTGCTTTCAAGGAACTTGCAGGTTTGTGAGGGCGACCTTACCAGTGAAATGAGGGAGTATTCACTGCGCTATGGGAGAACATGAGAGAATTTAGCTTAACAACTGAGAAATAGAAATGTTGCCTCTAGGACCAGGATTCTTGATTTGAGCTGTTCTCTAGAATGTCTTTAGAAATGCTAGTGCCAGGGTCCCCACCCCAGAGGTTCTGATTTAATTGGTCTGAGGTGGGGCCCAAGTCTGGGTGTTTTATATAAACTCTTCAGATGATTCTGATATGCAAGCAAGGTTGAGAATGACCACTCTAGGAGAATATGCCTATGCTGAATAGTAAAGGATGACACAGAGTTAGGTAAAGAAGGTGGCAATAAACAGTGCTGGAACTATAGAATGTCTACACACACACACACAAAAAAAAAAACCTTAACGCTTACCTTGCACCATGTCACTTTAACTCAAAATGAATCACAGACCTACATTTAAAACCTAAAACTACAAACCTTATAGGAGAAAACATAGGAGAAAATCTTTGTGAACTTGAGTTAGGCAAAGAATTCTTAGGACACAAAAAAGTAGAAACCATTAAAGAAAAATTTGATACATTGGACTTCATCAAAATTAAAGTCTGCTTTTCAAAAGATACTGTTAAGAAAATGAAAAGAAAAGCTACACAGACTGGGAGAAAATATTTGAAAAAAAAATCATATGCAGAATATATAAAGAAGTCTTATAGCTCAATAATAACACAAACAAAAAAATTTTTAAATGGCCCAAAGATTTGAACAGAAACTTCACCAAAAAAGAGATACATAAATAAGCACATGGAAAGATGACCAACATTTTCAGTCATTAGGGAAATGAATATTAAAACCAAAATGCCACTATATTTACATTAGAATAATTAAATTTTTTTTAAAAACCTGATAATACCAAGTGTTAGCAAGAATGCAGAGCAACTGCAACTCTCATGCATTTTTTTATGGGAATGCAAAATGGTGCAGTCACTATAGAAAATATTTTGGCAGTTTCTTACAAAGTTAAATATACATTTATATTATGATCAAACAATCTTTTTCCTAGGTATTTATCCAAATTAAAACATATATCTTTGAAAAAAGACCAGTATGTGAAAATTTATAGTAACTTTATTCATAATGGCCAAAAATTGGAAATAATTCAAATGTTTTTCTGCTGATGAATGCATATAAAAGAGTGATACAGCCATACAACAGAATACTTTCACTATAAAATAGAAACACCTATTGATACATGCAATAACATGGATGAATCTTAAAAACATTATGTTACATGAAAGAAGCTAGCCACAAAAGGCTACATGCAGTATGATTCCATTTATATGACAATCTGGAAAAGGCAAAACTATAGGGACAGAGATCAGATAAGTGGGCTGGGGATAGAGTGAGTGGATGGACTACAAAGGAAGTTTCCTATATCCTGAGTGGAGTGGTAGTTACACTGTACGCTTTTGCCAAAACTCAAATCATATGCCTAGAAAGGATAGATTTTACTGAATAAATAAATTATACCTGACTTTAAAAAAAAAGAAAGAAGGAAGGTGTGACCGTTTGAAGTTCTTTTATGAATCCCCAAAAGAAAAAGATTATGTTTTTTTAACTAACCCACTCCTGTGGGTGTGGGGCCTTTGATTGCATTAAATTCATTTAAGGGGCCTTAGATTAGACTACTTGATAAGATCCAGTTAAGGCTTTTGATTGGACTACATCAGTGAGGTGTGACCCCAGATTGTGTCTCCTCCCTCTTACTGGGGCTTATATAAATGGAGACACAGAGAGACACACACACACAGAGAAAGAAAGCTGCCATTTTGATTCTGCCATGTGAGAGAAAGGAGAAAGCAGTGAGAGATAAGACTCCATGTTAGCCTTCAGCAAAGCTCTAGGAGAGAAACCCCAAGAGGCTGAGAGAGGCCCAGAGTCTGGAATCAGCAGAGCACATAGGCACAGAAAGAGGTCCCCAAGGGGCTGGGCCCTTGGAATCGCTTAAGGCTGAGGAGATGAGCCATATGCCTGATCACCACATGGCAGGATCACCAGTAGCTGACTTTGGTAAGAAAGCATCTCTCGTGGTACCTTGATTTGGACATTTCATTGCCTCATAACTATAAGTTTTTACCCCAAATAAAATTCCCATTATAAAAGCCAACCCATTTCTGGTACTTTGCATCAGCAGCCCTTTGGCAAACTAAAACAGAAAGGTAAGAAGGGCATTCTGATCAGAAGAAACAGCAAGAGAAAAGGCATGGAAGTGTGACAGGGTTATCCGTGCAAGAGACTACAAAGAGTTCGATATTACACGAGCATATAAGAGATGGAGTCCTGAGCTCTTCACTTGCATCTCCAGCTTACACCTCAAACTCAATATATGTCTAACACTAAGGTCTTCATCTCCTTCCCTCAAAGGTACCATCATGTCTCCTGATGATGTATGTCATTTTCCTGCCACTGAAACTCAAAAGCTGGGAGTCATTCTTGACTGCTCCCTTTCCCCATCCTACCACACCCAGGCTGCTCTCAAGAAATATCACCGGTTTTGTGGTGTTGTTGGTGGCAATATTGGCACGATGATGGCAGTAAAGCTTTTCCATTGTACTCTATTTCTCTCACATACCTTACTTTCTTACCCCACTGCCATCCTGTAATTCAGGCTTTTATTTCTTTTCACCAGCATGGGTAGGGATGACATCCCTCTAATTGGTCTTGGTGCCTCCAGTTTTACGATAATAGCTTGTATTTCTACAGCCCTTGAATAAAGATTTCAAAGCACTTTCCTATATATCATCTCTCTTGAGGTCTTCTCAACAAGATCATAAGGCTATTCTTATTTCACAGTTGAAGAAGCTGAGGCCTTACAATGTACAGTGACTTGCCCAAGGTCTCACAGCTAAATAATAGGCTTTCAAATACATTTTTTAATGAACAAATGATGACAGAGTCAGAAAATTGGTTCAGGAATCCAGCAGAAGAGATAGGATTGTTTTTAATGGGAAAGAAATATTACATAAAGCCAGAAATTGACCATGATTACATTCACACAGATCACACTGTCTGCTGGGCTTTTGTAAGACTGGTAAAGATACACTAAAAGGCAGAATTTAAACAGTTCAACAGATGAATTTTTTTAAAAACCTTAAAACTGGGAAACTGCTTTCAGCAAGCACTTTTGTTATTGGGACTGTTGGAGCTGACTGTGTGGGAGAGTAACTGCTGTGGAAATTGTGGATTTAAAATTAAAAAGCTCTTATACATATTTTTAGAGAACAGAAACAAGTAAAATTAAATGTAACTCAAAATCTAGTTAGTAGAGTTGGCATTTAAATTGGCTGTTTAATTAGCAAAATTCTATATGATTAAAGTAGTCACTTGAAAAAATGTCTTTGAAAAGTAAAGCATTTTAATATGCTCCAGTTCTTAGATGATCTACATAATTTGATCTTTGTGCTCCCCTCTGGAATTGACTTGTTCTACAGTTTGAGTTAACGAGCTCCAGGACTAATGTTTTAGAAGGGAGCTTATCAGAATGAAAGCAGAAAGTGATTTTTTTTTTTTTGACAGTAAAATATACCAGACCTCGAAAGACTGTTGACTATTCTCAGTGTACTAAGGAGTATAAGGAAGAAATCTTTCTCTTCATGTTCAAGTCTTAGACCTCTAGCTTACCTTCCATATGAGTCATTAGGTGAGTGTACATCTTTAAAATTATTAGGTGAGTGTCCACCTCATGAATCATAGAATTCTTGAGGTTGTGGTCCTGACTTAAAGCTTTTTTTTTAGATAAATTGCCCACTTTTTAAAACTCCTTAAACCCAACCTCAGGAAGGTCTTTAAGAAAGAATATCTAGTTCAAGCCTTCTTTTTCAATTAGAACTAGACCAAATCCATGTCTAACAGATAAGAATCTTACTCATTTTTTAAAAATCCCCATGGCAGATTCTGGCTAGATACACACCAAACACATTTCTTCTTCCTGTGCATCCAGATAAACTACTTTTCCCAACTCCGTTGCACCTAGGTGTGGGACCATATGACCAGTTCTTGCCAATGCCACATGAGAAGAGACATGTTACTAATCCATCAAATCAGTTAAGAAGAATGTGACTTCCCTGTGTGCTCTTTGCCCCTGTGTGCTTCCTGGATGATGCCAAGGTGTCTTTGAAGCCACATGTTGAAGCTGGCAGAGCCACAGCTTGGAAGGAGCCTGATTCTCGAAGGACTGCATACAGTAGAACTTCCCACACGTTATGAGGCACAGCCCTCTGCCTACCTAACCCCACTACTGATTTCATTGATCTGAGAGGTGAGCAAGAAATAAACTATTATGATAAACTACTGGGACTTGGGGGATTATTGAAGCATCTAGTGTTAGCCTACCAACTAACTCTACATTCCCCAAAAAAGAAATTCCCATTACTACTATAATCCACCATACAATGTCTAAACAATGTTGCCTCAATGTTCTTTTGTTCTAGTTCCTAGTTAGAGACCTGTTAAACTCTTTGGAGTTAAGGACTTTTTTGAATCAGATAAAAATCCTAAAGTCTTCTCCCCAGGAAAATGAACAAACACTCAAGACATATGTTCAAAATTTTGCCTAAAATATCCAGGATATTTTTAGAACCCCAAGAAGCTCATCAATAGATCCCAAGCTAAGAACCTCGCTATTAGCAATTAGTGTATAGAGAAGGTCCGAGTAGGTATTAAGTGTATATTTTTCCAAGCTTTCCATTTTACTTCGTTTCCTCTGTCATATAGGGCTGCCCAATCATATTCATGTCTTTGATCTCTGATTTTTTTAAATGGTGAAAATTTAGTCTTTGAACATTGATTTTTCTCTCCCAAAGCAAAGATGTCAGTCTAACAGTCCCAATGCCAAACATCAATTCTGCGAACATGCCTCTTGATTTCTGTATCGATTGTGAGCAGTCTGTCTCAGCGATGTGATGGTCAATATTCTATGCCAGACACTCTGCAATTGTTTTTGGAAACAAAATCTTAGTTCCCTAGGGTAATCCAAGAGACCTTTACAATTTTACCCTTGTTAAGCTTACTTCTCATCTCTCATCACTCCCCTACATAAACTTTCAGTTCCAATAATATCATACTACTTGTGATGCACTGAATCTGCTAATTTCTTTCATGCCTTGTGACTTTGCCTGGAATGTCCTTTCCCTTGACTGCCCCCAAACTCCAATTATCCTCTAAGATTCAGCTCAAGCATCACTTCTCTGGAAATCATCCTAACCCGCCCATTTCTCCTGAGCGAAGCACCTCCATGACTCCTTCCACAGTATGGTTTGGGCTCATCACACACTGTACCATATGTGAAGATTTACTACTCTGCCTCCCATTTGACTGTTAACTCCTTTGGGTGTAAAGACTGACTCTCATTGAATATTCTTTATATAACATAGTACCTGACACAGATTGAAGAATGTCACATTCTAAAGGAACTCACATTCAAGGCAAGTAGTTAGGGATAAAAGAAGAAAAATTACCAAATGTAACATACCATGTTTTAAAAGATACCAATAGAAAAATTCTCAAAATACTAGCATGTGATGGTTAAGTTCATGAGTCAACTTGGCTAGGCTATGGTGTCCATTTGCTTGGTCAAGTAAGCACTGGCCTGATTGTTATTGTGAGGGTATTTCATGGATTTAATTACATCTATGGTTGATTATAACTACAATCAATAAAGAAAATGAGAAATCTCATCCAATTATTTGGAAGACTTAAAGGTAGAACTGATTATTTCAGTAGTAAGAAATTCTTTCTCACTTTTAGCTTCTCTTGGGAAATTCATCAAAGTTCCCAATTTGCAGCCTGCTCTATGGAATTTGGACTTGCCAATCCCCACAATCACCTGAGCCAATTCCTATTATAAATCTCAATATATATATACATAAAACTTGTTGGTTCTGTTTCTCTGGATAACCCTAACTAATACATATGGGAACATACAAGATAAAACAATTAGTTCCAGAAGAGTGGGAGAAAAAGAAAGAGAATGAAGGAAACATTCAAGGAAGGCCTCACAGGGGGGGACTTTTGAGTTGGGTCTTGGGAGTTGAGTAAGAATCTGCCAGTGATAAATGAGGAAGGACTTGTACAGGATCCCACTGGGTCCCATTAAGAGGAAGCTCCCTCTCCATGCTGAGTCTACCACATTATCATATAACCTGACTGGCAGATGCATCAGATCTTTTCTAAGCTTTCCTAATTGAGATACTGGCTCTCAGTCACCTCACCCCTTTGCCAACCCCATTCTCTCAGTACTTGATCTTGAGTGTCTTTATCTGAAGTTTTGATCACCCTGGACTTGCCTTGTCTACGAACTTGTCAGACATGCAAATTTGAACTCTGTTACCTTAGCTTGGAAGAACTGGAGTGAGCTACCCCACTTATAGCAAGAGTTTACCTGAGTGCTAAGTGTATTAGTTAAGTCTTCTTTGGTTTGTCAATTTAGTTTAGGTGGAAATTTTTTGGAAAGAGAATAAGTGTCTCATGTAACCAATGAAAAGGCCTTCTATTTTCATTTTAGCCTCATTCTTCTAGGGGATACCATTATTTTCTCCTCAGATAAGTCATCTGCACAACTAAAAAAATATAACTGCAGATGTATCCTAAACCTCATATCTCAGAGCTTCCATCACTATGGAGGAGTTTTCAAGTTTCAGGGGGAAAAATCCAGTAGGACTCTGGTCTGACTTAGGTCAGATTCTTACCCCTGGACCAATTATAATAAGCTGAATAATAACCCCCCAAGGATGTCCATATCCTAATCCCCAAAACCTGTGAATACATTATTTTACATGTAAAAGGGACTTTGCAGATGTGATTAAGTTAAGGATGTTGTGATGGGGGGGTTATCCTGGATTATCTAGGAGAGCTCTGAATGGCATCACAAGTGTCCTAATAAGAGGGAGGCGGGAGGGGGAGAGAGAGAAGATGTAAGGGTGAAAGCAGAAGTGAGGTAGGAGAGAAGATGCTATGCTGCTGGCTTTGAAGATGGATGAAAGGGCCGTGAGTCAAGGAAGGTATGTAACCTCTAGAAGCTGGAAAAGGCAATGTAATGGATTCTCTCTTAGAGACTTCAGAAGGAATGCAGGCCTGTAAACAGTTTGTTTTTATCCCAGTGAGCCTGATTTCAGACTTCTGATCTCCAGAACTATAAAATAATAAATTCATGTGTTTTAAGCCATTACATTTGTGGCAATATGTTACAGCAGCAATAGAAAACTAATATAACAATTAAATATGACCAGGGGGCATGGCTAAGATTTGTGCAGCTTGAGTCAGAAATGACCCCAGATTGATTTCCTTTGGCCAATGCAACCCATAATGAGTATCTATGTTCTAAGCTACATAAGAGTTTGGAGATGTTATTTTTATTTGTTTAAGCTACAAAATTCCCTTGAGTGTAGCCCTCAATAGCTAAGATTTCATTACTGGGATGTGGCAAATCCTTACTAAAGGTAAGGATTCTAATATTTTGACTCTTCTGATGGATTTTAATATAGATACTTTAAAAAGAACTAAAATTTATAACATCACTGTTTATTCAATCACTTTTATTGGATGTCTACCATGTACCAAACATTGTTCACCTGGGCAATGGTGATGGGTGAACAAAACATGTATGTGAACAAAATACATATGATCCCTCTTTTCGTGGTGCTGATGGTTAAGAAGGGGGGGACAAATACTAAGCAAACATAAATAAATATATAGTTACAAATTATAATAATGCTTTGAAAGAAAAGAGGAGGCAAAATATGAAGCAAAATTTAGAGGACACAATATATCTGGGAAGCAGGTCAGAGAAATTTTAGAGTTTTCAATCTCTTCAAATTTCAAGGAAAATAAATCTATCAGAAATCAAGGTGAATTAGCCATACTTTCCTCTTTCATCCTTGAATAATTTAATACCCTTCCCTAAAAGAAACCTATTCTGATTTTTGGACATATAGCTTCTCTTTTATGCCCTTCTATCTTTTATTTACCTTAAATAGCCCATGGAGGATTGGTGGGCTATTTATAGCCCTATCTACCCTTGAAGCCTTATCTTAAGCTTTCTGGTTAGCCAGTCTTTAAGATAGAGACCTATTTATCTAAATGAAAAAAATTATCACTAAGTATATTTATACACAGAGCCTGCTTGTGCTGAAAGGTGGTAAGTAAGATAAATCTAGGAAGAACTTTGGCTGTATTTCTACCTTGGATATAGTTACAGATGGTATCATGTTTATTTCCTCCCTGCTTTCTCTCAAATTGAACATTTGGACTAGATTGAAGGGATTGTTTTTTCCCTTTTTTCATTTCTTTACATACTTTACATGGAACCCATTTACAGTTGGGATTGGATAATAAAGATTAAGACACTGGAAAAAACAAAGTGACCAGGAATCTCCCTTATGTAGTGGGTGGTTTCTTGCTAAACAATGACTCCTAAATTCTAGCACTGGGGCTTCAAAGATAAGGTTGCTCTTCTCACCTCCTTTCAATGGATTCCGGACCACAAAACTGCTGCTCTCTCCCAGTAAACTGGGCTCTCACCTTGCAAGTGGTTTGATAAAGACTTCAGGAGTCAAAACTCCACAATTAATAATGAGATATCTGAAAAAAACTGGAAGAAGCTACTGGCTGCTTATCCCCTACAAATGATTTAATCTTTTTTTAAAAAAGGGGTGGGAAGAAGAGAAAATAAATAACACACACACACACACACAAACACACAAACTTACCTTAGATTACAACAGACCCTGGATTTAACTATCAGATCTTATAAAGACGGCAAACTTCGTAACTTACTCAAGGTATGAATTTTGTGAATTAAGTTGTGGAATTTCAGATCTTGTTTAATGAAACCATCATTATCGTCACAGTTGTATGTGATTCCTGAGGATCAGAAACTAGACTAGGGAAGCGGGAGTGGTTCAGTCGATAGAGTCCTCGTTTACCATATGGGAGGCCCCGGGTTCGCTTCCCGGAGCCTCCTTGTGAGGGCAGGCCGGCCTGTGCAGCCTAGTGGGCTGATGCAGCAAGACCTCACAACAGGAAGCGGGTGTGGCTCAACCAATAGAGCCCCTGTTTACCATGTGTGAGGCCCCTGGGTTCGCTTCCCAGGGCCTCCTTGTGAGGGCAGGCAGGCCCGCGCAGCACGATAGGCTGATGCAGCGGGACCTCACAGCGAGGGGAAGATAAGCAGACACGGAGAAGACACACAGCGAATGGACACAGCAAGCACAAGCAGCAAGGGGGGCATAAATAAATAA
>JAQZBX010031411.1:0-26339 GCA_029593785.1 Cabassous unicinctus | reverse complement strand
GGGGAGCTCAGCCCTCCAACCTCCCAGAGCTGGATTCTGCCCCCACTGGAAGGGGCTTGGAAGCGAGTCCTCCCAGAGCTCCAGAAAGGAAGCCAGCCCTGCCCACACCGTGACTCGTCCTGGGAGACGCTAAGCAGAGAAGCAGCCGAGCCGCTCGGGGCTGGACCTCTGGCCACCGACTGTGAGAGGGGTTTGTGGTCATTGGCCAGGACGGCAGGAGAATAAGATGACGCTCGCCAAGTGAAACCAGACACACTGCATGACCGCTTGTGTAAAACGGGAGGCCCGGAAAAACTCTGGAGGGAAAACTGCCAGACTTGCCCACAGGGATTACCTCTGGGGGGAAAGAGCGAAACCGGGGGCGCGGGGGGAGGAGGGGAGAAGAGGGAGCGCAGGGGCGGAGACGCGGGAGCGGCCTTTTCCCTCCACCCTTGTCCGTCACTTAAGTATTTCAGAACAACCACGCACTTGTGGGCTGCATAAGTGAAGGAATTGTGCTTTTGTGATTTAAAAAACCATAGCAAACATGTAGGGAATGCTTGCAACCGCTCGACAAGGCAGGTACTGTCAGCGCCTATGTAACAGGGAAACTGAGGCACGCAGCGATGACGTAACTTGGCCCTGTGCAGCAGCAGACCCAGGATTCAAGCCTGGCTGTGCACGGCGCCGAGGTGCCCCTCTTCCCCACCCCTGGTTTTGTGTCTGGATGTGCCCTGTCTCCAGGAGGCTCGACCTTCTCCTCCTGCGGCTCTTTCCAATTTTTCAGGGAGCAAAGGCTGTTTCCAGAAGGCCCCAAGACACCCTACTCCCTAGGGAGTCTGTGTCACTGCCCTCCCCTAGGGTCAAGGGTCACTGCCCAACACCTGCCCAGATTCAGCAGAAAGAAGGGGGCTTGGGGACCGTGGGCGAGGCCAGGTGTGGGGGGGCTCCGGGGACGGGCCGCCCCGCTTAGCAGAGAGAGGCGGGGCACAGAGCAGGTCTAGTCCAAGGCCGACTCCACGCGACCACATCAGGACAGGGACCGAGGCCACTGCCCCAGGGGCCGGTGCAGGACCTGAGGCAGCGACTCATCCAGGAGCACAGAGGCCATCAAAGCAGCCAAGAGCCCTGCGACCCAGCAGCCAGGCCACCCCAGGAGAATGCTGCCCACGCCCAGAAATGTCTGCATCCTTCTCAGAAAGCCCCGGGCGCTCTGCCCTGTGGGGTGACCTCACTTGTGGCAGGACCTTTGAAGATGCTACCAGTTCCAGTGCCCAGACTGAAGGAGGGCGGCCTTAATCCAATGTGGCTGAAGAGCTTACAAGCAAAAGAAATTAGACACGGAGAGAAAGCCACCGGGAGTGGCCAGAAACTGGAAGGCCACAGAACCAGGAAGAGAAAGGAGACGCCGCCGCCATGTGCCCTGCCACGTGATGAGGGAAAAGCCAAGGAACCCCAGATACCGACCCCAGGAGAGGGAGCTTCCAGCCTCTGGAACTGTGAGCCAGCCCAGGGCATAGAATTTACTGCGGCAGCTGGGAAGCGAGGCCAGGGGCTTGAGTGCCAGGACATCTGGTGGCCTGAGGTGGCCACAGCAGAGGTGGATGGTGGGTGAGGACACGAGGGATTCCCCACGCAGAGCTGCCAGCCTGGACAGATAGAAGGGCCAGCGAAGGTGGATGAGAGTAAAATCTCCCCATGCAGCCGCCCAGGCATGGAGAACGTGCCTTTGGGAAACAGGTACGCCCCTGGGCGTGGGTTTGAGTGTCTGCACATCTGTGGACAAATCAGCTGTAAGAAAGGCCGCGGCCTCTGCCCCGGTCCCGGACAGGGGCCACCCCAAACCCTGAGCACACAATGCTCCAGCACCCGGCTTGGGCCGACCTCAGCCCGGACTGACATGTGCGTGGATGGAAACTCAGGCAAGAGCCCTAGCTGGCAGCCGAGGAGGGGAGACGGGGCTCAGGCCTCCGTGCTGGGTTACCTCACTCCTACCCCCTGTGCCCACCTGTGATGCCCCTCCTTGCTGGCCGGCACCCAGGGCTGGGGGGGGCAGCTACCCAGGCTGCCCAGGGAAGAAGGAATCCAGGTCACTGTCCTTCGCTGCCCAATCCACAAGCCCAGCTGCGACAGAGACATCCTTGAGTCCCGGGGGGGGCGGGGTACCCCAGCCAAGGCCCGAGCAGCCACCTGAGAACCCACAAGGCCGAGGGAGCGGTGCGGGAGGAAGCCGGGGTTTGCAGGTTTGCGACAGGAAAATGCGCAGGAATGAGGAGAGCACCAAGACGGAGTCCTGGAGACCCTCAGACAAAGGCCACACACGCTGCCTTCACTCCTCTTGGGAAGACACCACCATCGTGCCCCGTGCAGGGCGGGGGTGTCCTGGGGTGGGGCAGCCCTGTGACCCGGTCCTCCCTGCACCCACCAAGGGATATGGCTGAGGAGCTCTGTCCCGCGATGACATCAGGGCCTGGCCACGCACCCAGAGTGGACGCAGGACACAGAACCCGACGCTCCGTGGTGACCTGAAGCCAAAGGAAGAAAGTGGACACAAGAGCTGGAAGCCCAAAAGGGAAGAAAATTCTAGAAAATAGTGTACGGGAGCTGGGGCCTCCCACACAGGACACCTGCACGACCTGGATGGGGTACTCGGGGTCCCACAGCTGCCCTGAGGCTGCTTCCTCAGCCCAGGGTGCCCCAGGTGGCCTCTCCTGGAACAGCGCCCACTCCAGCCTGCCCAGGGGACCCACACACAGTGCGGCCTGGGGATGCCGAGAAGCAGCCCCACCCCGCCATCCAGGACGGCAAGGCCTCGAGACCCACTGCCCACCCACTTCCGCTTAACGTCCTCACCACAGACAGCCAAAGCCGCCATTGCCACCTGCCAGAAGGCTCCTTCCTCAAGGAAGCAGAGCTGCTTGATCGGAATTCCAATGCACACATTTTCAGGATGGCAGAGATAATAATTCAGTCACACAAAGTAAATATGCCAAGTGCATAATCACTGGGAAATCTCAGATCTGGAAACTCCTTCTGTGAATGATGTGAAAGCAGACACTCTGCCAGGGCAAATAGATGAATTATGCCTTCTCTGAGCAGTCACCGAGGAAACAACTGGAGAATACCAAATGGAGAGCATGAGGGGCACGCAGCAGCAGAATGCTTTACTCGACACGTTCCGAGAACGTGGCTGCGGCCGTCGGCACCCGAGGCAGCCCCATGGCCCGCCGAAGCCCAGAGAAGACCCGACCTGCAAGTTCTCCAAAGTCTCCAAACACCGGTGTCGGCCCAAGTCACAGAGGACGATGTCTGCTAGGCGCAACAGTTCTATTCTGGAGTTTTCCAAGAGCAGGGTTTCTCACAGGTGAAGAGCACCTTTCAAGTTGCCGAGAAACCTCTGGAGAGAGAGAGCGAGCGAGCCCCTCCCAATGGCAACCCTCCCCCCAGCACCTCCACCACCTTTTCCTATCCACGGACCCTGTGGGTTCAGCCGCTGAAATCCAGACAGGACAAGGAAGCCCCTCTCCCATAGAGGCAGGACCCCACCCATCACTCTGTACCTTTTAGGAGAAAAGAGAGCCTTGTACTTGAAGCATGGGACTCGGTCTCAGGCTTCCGGGCTCCAGCACCTCCTGCCCAGGAGCTGGGGCCAGTTAGCCCCTCAGCTGCCAGAGCCCCACCTGCCCCTCTAGCAAGCAGGACCCAGGGGCACGCCTCCTGCCTGGAGCTGGGAAGACTAAGCAGGAAGGTCATGGGAAAGCTGAGCCCAGTGCTTCAACCTCATGGGTGAGTGTGGACCGTCCTTTGATCCGCTTGTTCATTAGGAAATGTGTGCTGAGCACCTCACAGCTCTCTGGAGGTGCCCTTCTCACGCAGGCCGTCGCAGGGCATCCAGCTGGCGCCAACTCTCTGCATCTGCAGAGGGGCTGTGCTGGCCTTTCTATTTTTAGGTAAGACCAAAGCAAACACAAAGTCTTTTACCAGCACTTCATGTCTGGAAAAAAAATTGCACACTTGGCAAAAAGCTCCCTGTGCTCTGCTGAGGTGGAGGCTTGGGTTTCATGAAGGTGAATCTGATGGGAAACTGAGCGGTTTCTTAGGAGCACATTACTTCCGGGAAGTTTATCCTTTTAAAGAGGACGTGAGCTGTTAGGTCAAGGAGCATGAGTGGCAAAGCACCTGGTGGGCGATTCCGGAGGGGGCCATGCCCGCTGGGATTTCTACCAGGTTTTGTTTTTCAGGCAGAAAGAGAACACCCTGGGTTGGGAGCGGGAGCGGTGAATGAGCCCCGGGCAGCAAGGAGCACAAGTCTGGGCCACGAACATGAACTTGAGGCTGGAGACGGAAACGGAGACGACAAAGTTGCGGTGCAGTCGCGGCGTGCTCGGGACCACAGGGCAGGACGGACAGAAGGGGCCGGCGGCGTGGGCCACAGGCGCGTTTAAGGCCACCAGGGAGGACACGAGATGAGGACGAAGAGGGACGGCTCGGAGCCGTGGGCCTCAGGATCTGTCCCCGGCCACGGCTCACAGCGAGCCCAGCCCGGAGGCCCCCGCCCGGGCCGCGACGTGTGGCTGCTCCTCCTCCCGGCACTTCCGGGGCGGCCTGCGCGGTCGTTCCCAGGCCCTCTGCCTGCTTCAGAGAAAGCCCAGGCGTTCTGGGGAAGGCGGAGGGTCCACTAGAACCAAACTGGACAAAGCTAGAAGGAAAACAAGCCTCGCTTTCAAGAGACCAAGAGCGAAGCCGCGTGGCTTTCTTGCTGGAAAACGGGGCGCAGGGGTTCCCGGCTGGGAAGAGCAGTGACCCGCGTGGTGACTGCTCATTTCCCTTCTGCTTTCTGTGGTGACGAAAGGTGGGTCCAAGGACACTGCAGGGCCATTAGGAATTCCCAGAAAGCACCTCAGTGCTCATCTCGGACGATTCTAGAAAACATCTCTAAAAGAAGGACACCCTGGGAGGGGTGAGGAAGGGGAGAAAATGGTCCAAAGGGAGTGTTTTCTCCAGATACGGTAGAGAAACCAGTTATATGTGTTTTTTTTAATGGGGAAAACATCGATAGGTAAAGCAAGTGGTTGATTAAACATACAGCTTTGCAATTCTTTAAAGCTTGCTCTAATGGCTCAGCTTCTCTATTTTTAGAAGAGCAATTATAGAGCCTTCCAGGGTTCCTAGTGCCCCAGTTCAAAACACCTCGGGGTGCACCTGCTGCTCCACCCCAAGACGTAACCAAGGCCAGTACTCCCCGGGAGAAGCCACCTTCATTGCAAGGTAATGGAGAGGAAACAAATGCAGTTTAAAACCAAAGTAGCTGCAGTTTCTCCTGCCTCCTAAGGGGGTAACATGGATTCTTCTCAAAACAGAATGTGCAAAATACCTTGATGAGCCTCCTTGGTCTTAGGGAAGAAGGCCCAGAGCAGAGAGTGAAGGTCCCAGCAAAGCAGACAGATCCTAACTCCCTGTGGAGAGCCTCCAGCAGCACCGCAGGCCGACGTCTGGGGAGGGAGGACCTGGGAGCCAGATTCTCGGGAGCACAGCGGCCAGTGGGGAGCGGCCAGCGGCCAAGCAACTGAAAAACAGAACAGGCGCCTGCAGCTCTTCGTGGTTTACGGAGCTGCAACAGGACCCTCGCCCACCCCCAGCCCAACCTCCCGGGCAGCGCACCCCACCCCACCCGCCCCTTAGGCAGAACTTGCGGAGTGAAGAGCGCAGTGTGCAGTGGGGGGGACACCGTGCAGAGCGGGCCTTGTGGCCAGGACCTCCAGGTGGCGCACGGGCTGAACGAATCCAGCAGAGGGGCAACCTGGAGCCCGGCCGGGGGTCTCTGCGGCAGGGGTCGGCCAACTTTCTCTTCAAATGCCCAGAGGGTAAATCTTTCCAGCCTTGCCGGCAGTGCAGCAGCTACTCAACTCTGCCGTGAAGCACAACAGTGGCACTGACAAGACGTAACCAAATGGGCGCAGCCAGGGCCAATGCCACTTTTTTATAAAAGCACATGGCGGGCAGGATTTGGCCCCTGGACCCTGGCTTGCAGATCCTGCCCCAGAGAGGTGGGAAGGGGGCTGGACTTGGGCCGCAGGAGGTGTGGTGTGTGGACGTGTGTGCTGGGGTGAGGGTGGGGCCCCAGCAATGGCATCTGGACTCAAAGAACAGGGTCTCCCTGCTGATGTCTGGATGACAAACGCCAGCTCTAAATCTTGAAGGAAACTGATCCCCCAAGTCACAACCTCTAAGTCACACCTGGAAAGGCCACCCAAGAGAGTGCTGTTTTGTTTGTTCACTTGCTCACTTTTTCCATTTTTAACTGTGTGACGCACACACATCTCCTGGGCCACTTCCAGAGGCTTGTGGCACTGCCGCGAGCGGCACAACGAGGTCTCAGCTGCAGGGCAAGGCCAGAGATTAAGCTCAGCATTAAGCGCTGCCTCACCAGCTGGTAAAACGGGGGGTGCAGTGCAAACCCCCCCCCCGCTCCCCCAGCCAGACACGTGCCTCAACAGGGGGGCCACATGAGGAATTATTCAGACAAGCCACTCCCACCCCCAGTGGGAATCAGGGGCCTCCACGCCCTCTTGATACTGCAAAGCCCACCTCCCACAGCCCCTGCCTGGGAGGCCCCGCACAGTGCGCCATGTCCTCCTCCAAGGGCTCTAGGTGACCAAGGAACTGCTGTCCCTCTCGTGTGTCCAGCGTCAGAGGTCAGCCATCCCCATGATCCCTCCTCAACACTGGAGCAAAGAGGGAGCAGCAGAGCCAGCTCCGGGCACCACACTCACCTGCCCATGTTCCAGCAACCGGACAAGCCAGGGCCGGCCTCAGCATGTACCCTTGTGCAGCCTCAGGGACAGCCCTTCTCTGGGGCTCTTGCATCGGCCATTTCTGGCCAAAGTACGGCCGGCAGCTGTGAACACACAGCCCGAGCTCCGTCTCGGCCACTTGCCCCCCGGTGGCCCAGGCACAGGCTCACAGGGTGGGCAGGTCCACCCAGCTCTCCATGCCAGCCGGCACCCTCGCCATCACTCCCTCAAACTCTCGGCAAACTGTTACCTTTCAACAATCTTCCTAGAACTTATCACAGAATCAGGGTTCCAGCAGTAAGGATCCAAGGACTTATTTTAGTGATAAGTGAAATAGAGGATACAAGGCTCATTCAAAGATCAAAGAAAAACAGCAAACGAGATATGATGCTATTGTCAGAGTGATAAAAGACATTAATAATACATCTGTGAAACACTGGCGGGGGGTGCTCCGTGTGGGAAACTTCAGTGCTTTCCTCTCAATCCCAAGAGGTGCTCAAGCAGTTATTCCTGAAGTTTGTTAATTAAACCTAATTAGTTCTATCAACCCGGAGCACAGAATTCTCAGTGTTAGCCTAGGGCTAGAAAGTATACTGTTTTAATTATGGATCCTCACCCCCGCCATGAGAGAGCCTGCGAGCTTTCTGAAGGAGCAGTGAAAACGCGCCTTCAGGAGAGTGGGATGAACGCTCAGTGAGGGGCCCGCTGCCACGCCGGCCCAGCCAGCCCTCTGGAGAAAGCTACTTAGCCTCTCCTTGAAAGGCACACAAACAAGAAAAACACTTGCTCTCGTCAGGCAGCTCTGAGGTGTCCAGAGGGAGGAGACCCACGGCCTGCCGGCCACCAGGCTGTCCAGTGAACCAGCAGCCACGCGCGGCCGACACTGGCCAAACACCTCCCGCTCTCCAGGTTTCCAGTTTTCCCACTGTAAATTATTTTCCAGGTCGTTGATTTTACAGATTGTTAAGTACTCAATTAGTCTAAAGGATAAACATTCCACTGTATTCCAAGTCACATATTAATTACCAGGCTTCATTAATATTAATTAAGACAAATAGAGGACTAGAGACCTTCAATCAATTGGAAACTACATTCTTCATAAAATAAAATGGCTTT
Source organism: Cabassous unicinctus (assembly GCA_029593785.1). NCBI lineage: Eukaryota > Metazoa > Chordata > Mammalia > Cingulata > Chlamyphoridae > Cabassous > Cabassous unicinctus. The sequence goes on along the minus strand of JAQZBX010031411.1, from coordinate 18,450 downwards.
TCCCAAACACTGGAGTGGTAGGAAAACTGAATCTATGGCTGTATGACACAATTTCTATTGGAAAATCAAAACCCAACTTTCCAGAGTTTCTGCAAATCAATGGATTGGAAAAATACTTATAGAATCCAGAAGAAGGTTGAAAATCAAAAAACCAGTTTCAGAATTTCATGGTGTTCATCATTTAATCAAATCATAACGTAAGCACAGGAGCTTCGAATCGGTGATCATCTGCACCTATCTCTTTGTTCACATTTCAGTAAAACAAAACCCCAGGCTATGTCCTTATAAATTAACCTTCAATTGAAAAATTAGGTTTCCCCCTAATTTTAAAACAGCTTTTCTACTGCCATAATAAAACAAAATGTCTCAGGTTAGAATATTAACCCTAAGTACATTTTGTTTTGATTCTGCCCTCATATTAGGAAAAAGCAAATGCGTCTGTTGGTGAGTTCCCCACACCTTCTCGCGGCCTGCAGCAGTGACCTCCTCCCGCCCATCGTGAGCCTTCTAAATTAGAGGCACATGTGCTCTCGCACACCCCTGCCCACCACACAGCAAACGAGCCCCTCTGGGTCCTGTCCTGCCTGGCTGCCTCTCAAGCTTCATCTCCAAGCCCACCCATGTGCACTCTCATCTGCAGCCACACGGTTACCCCAGCCCAGAGGACTGGCCCCACTTCTCCCTGTGGCCAATTCCTAACGCCTCTCAACTGCAGGGTCCCCTCCTGACCAACCTGCCCCTCTCTGAGCTCATCCAGCAGCCCAGACCGCCTCCCCACATAGCCCACCACCCACCAGACTGTATGGGTTCCTACATCTCTGTCACCTCCTTGCAGGTGAGGACCACGCCCTCCTCTCCTGTGTCCCCAGCACCCAGCCCAGACGCTTGCACAGAACACACATGTAATAAACGTCTACTTGAAATGCACTGGTACTTGGCAGCTATTAAACCAAGGGGAAACCACCCCATGCCAGGAGGCCATCTGCAAAGAGACTCCCAACAGCACCCCCTGAGCAGGAAGAATGGATGAGGCTCAGACCCTAATGTCAGTCAGTAATTCTTACGAGCTAGTTGCTAAGTGTGGCATTTCATGTGGTTTTTTTTTTCACACATGTGTTCTAAACCTACTCAAAGTCCTCATTTGCAAAATTAGAAAATTCTGTTTCCAAACATTTTTTTTTTTTACCGGGAGGTCCCGGGGGTCGAACCCAGGTCCCTCCATATAGGAGACACCCAACCGTTTGAGCCACATCCATCCCTTCAAACATTTTAAGTGTGCAGATATATGAGAGCGGCACATGCTATTGTCAGAAACAAAACCAAATAACCTATCCAAATATCAGTTTTTGGTTTGTGTGTATCAATAAGGTGATCAATTATGTAAAATAGTCAATTAGGTATTGCATGATTTCAAAAGTTGCTAAGTTTGAAGGGTTTTGCTCGCAATTTTTAAGCTTAATTTTAAATGGCTTGTTTGTCTTTTACTTTCTAACATCATTTCTAGGTATATGAAGGCATAATATTCAGTTAGGTTGAGATTCATGATTTTACAGTGGATGTGGGCTCCCAATTCTAGCTATGATTGAAAAACTGATACAAAAATTTCCCTCCCATCACATTACTAGAAAACTGGACAAAATACATTAAACAACAGTTTTCATTTATTCAGCAGAAAGTAAGTTCACCTTGAGTCTATTACAAAATACTACACTGCATATTCTTCGAGTAAACTCAAATATAGAAGAGAAAATGCAGGGAAGATGTAAAATGAACAATTCTCAGAGTTCACACAGAGCTGGAGGCACTCAGGTTCCAAAGAGCCAGAGTGAAGAGACCTCACTGAATACCTCATGAATTCAGTAAAGACTCCAGAAGAGCCATGCCTCAGTCATAAGTGTGAAATAGACCTAGAGTAAAGGCTATGCTAAATATACCTGAAAAGCTCAAAAACATAACATTAATTAACAAGTTACCTTAACTACCTGCCAGAAAATAGTGCAATGCTCTTTAAAGGAAGACAAAATCTCCAGCACTCAACAATGTGATATTCAAATTATCAAGTATGCAATCAAAAACTTACCAGACATGGGAAGAAGGAGAAAAAAAACATGTGCTCCACTAAGAAGGGACAAAAATCAGTCTACAGAAACAGACCCAGAAATGAGAGAGATGATGGAACTAGCAGATAAACCTATAAACCTATTATAAATGTGCTCAAGGATTGAAATAAAAATATGACGTTAAAAAAGAAAGAGAAAATATAGAAATGAACAAAATAAAACTTCCAGAGCCAAAAAATACAGTATCTGAAATTAAAAAGTCATTAGGTGGACTTAACAGTAGATTAGGCAGTGCAGAAGAAAAACATCAGTGAACACAAAGATATATCAGTTGAAACTATACAAACTGTAGCAAGAGAGAGAAAAAAAAACAAGGAAATGAACAAAAGAATTGAGTCTCAGGAACCTTTGGGACAATGTCAAGAGTTACAATGTATGTATAATTGTAGTAGCAGAATGAGACAAAGGAAGGCAGAAAAAAATATTTAAAGAAAGAGCGTCTGAATATTTTCCAAATTTGATGAAAACTACAAATGCAAGAATCCAAGAAACTTGATGAACCCAAAAAGGATAAACACAAAGAAAATCAAGGGCACACAGATAATATTAAAGTACTAAAAACTAGGAATAAAGAAAATAACCTTGAAACTAACCAATCACAAAAAAGGACCCATGTTACCACTATTAGGAATTTAAGAGGAGACATCACCAGGGAGCCTATAAATAATATAAGGATATTAAAGAAATAACATGGAACATTTTATGTAAAAAAGGAAAAAACTTACAATAGACAAGTCCTTTAAAAGATACAAATTACTAAATGGAATCAAGAAAAAATGGAAAATCTGAATAGTCTTTTATCTTTCAAAGAAGTTCATCTCATAATAAGAATGCTCCTATAAAGAAAAATTCAGTCCCATATACTATCATTGGTGAATTTTATCAAACATATAAGAGAAAAATAAAAAAATCTTGTAAAAGTGTTTGAGAAAATAGGGGAAGAGTTTCACTCCTTATGGTAGGTTAAAAAAAAAAAAAACACCAGAAAAAAACATGCTCTTAGTCTTAACCCATTCCTATGGGTGTGAAAATAGATGTTATTTTTAGGTAAAGCGTGGCCAACTGAATCAGGTTAGTTCTTAATCCTTCACTGGAGGCCATATAGAGAAGGCCACAGGGAGAAAGCCACAGGGAGCAGCAGGAAGCCAAAATGAATGGAACACAGAAGACAAGGAGAGGACATCGCAATGTGATGGTAAAATCAAGGAACCCAAGGATTGCCAGCCAGCCAGCATGCTACTGACCCCAACGAGGCAGCAAGCATGCTAGCCTCTGAAACTATGAGCCAATAAATTTCTGTTGTTACATCACCCCATTGTATGGTATTTAACATAGTAGCCAGGAAGCCAAGAAATTTCTCAAACTATTTTGTGAAGTTAGCATTATTCTGATACCAAAATTACATGAAGATATTACAAGAAAGAAAACAACCTACAGATAAATATCACCCATGATACAAAGAGGCAAAATACTTTAACAGAGAAAGTTTTACTTCAACTCAACATGTACTAACAGGCATCATGTTGCTTTTTTCCCCCAAAAAAAAGATATGCAAAATATGTGAATCAATGGTACATAAGACATTGGACATCAGGAAAAAAGAAGGGAAACCCAGAGAGACAAGACACAAATGAGGTAAGCCCTATGATTGCCACAGCTTACTGCCTGGAGAATGTTTCCAGATTTCAGAACAGGGAAAGAAAACCCAATCAAAGCAAGGTGATCTCCCTGAACTGAGGATATGGAGCTGAGAGTACTGGAAAAATGAAGGTGAGTAGAGTTTGCAGGGCAGAGTATTACAGAGGAGAGAGCTTCAGAGAGAGAGAGCTCTGGAGATTTACAGAGCCATCCCCCAAGCACTCACGGGAGCGCTGCACAGCATGTGAAGACACTAGCTAAATCCAGGGAAAGAACCGCCTGAAAGGATGAGAGCAAACGGTGCTCAGCACAGACACAGACTCTGGCTGGTCCCAACCTAATAATTCAAAAGATACTAGTTAAACTACAAAGAAGTGTCTTGACTCAATAATGGGTACAAATTAACCCTAGATTGATTTCTGGTCACCCAAGACAGTAACATAGATGTCCCAGGGTACCATTTTCCCGCAGATTTTTTTGAACAACTAGCAAAAACTGACAGAGACACCTTCCTCAGAATTCTGGAAAACATTAAAGGGTTGTATAACTGGGCAAGCAGCAAATCAAGGAAACACAGCTTTAAAAACAGTAAGAGAAGCTCATGGTGTCCTTCCTGGCCCACATTCATCTCCTCCCTGGGGTGAGGTGGAGCCAGCCTGTGTCCCATTGTGGGTCCGTGGCCATGTTCTAGAAGGGGCATAATAACCCTTATACATATACAGCGAGACTGGCAGTGCCAATCTTTCAGGTGGCAGCCTGAAAAACTGAACCAGAAAACTCATCTCTAGCTCTTTGTTGTGATTTGGAGCTACTTACCCCAGAAAAAGATGTTCTTAAACTTCATTCAATCCTGTAGGCATGAGCCCTAGTTAATAGGACTTTTGGTGAGCTTACATACGTTAAGGCATGGCTCAGCCTCAATGCTATTACTGACAACCTTATAGGGAAGGTCACAGAAAGAGAGAAAGCCAGAAGAAACAGCCAGAAGCTGAATAGCAATGGAACCCAGAAGAAGAGGGAGAAGGCCAGAGAGGCCAACATGTGCCTTGCCGTGTGAGAGAAAAGCTAAGGACCAAGGATCACAGGCAGCCAGCCCCAGAAGAACAGTCTTCTGGGAGAAAGCATCGCCGTCATGACACCTTGATTTTGGACTTCTCCTAACCTCAAAACCATGAGCCAATAAATTCCCATTGTTTAAGCCAGCTCATTCCATGATATTTGATTTAGCAGCCAGGAATCTAAAGCCCTCATCCTCTCAGAACATGCATATCAGTCAGAAGCAGCTTGTGGACAGCTAAAGCAGTATAAGAAACAACAAAGTTAAAAGTCCTGGAGCAAAAGATCAAGCTTTAAGATATACAATGGACTTCCTGGGAGGAGTAGAAAGTATATTTTATAAGGAATAGAGGGAACATTCAGATTCCTGTGAGTGAGGGAATTCCTAAGGCCAAAGTGAGCACATGCCCAGGACCATATCCAGCCTCAGAAAAGAGGGAGAGGTCACCGCTGAACTTCACTGTTGCCTTGGGCTGATCTTCTTGATAGGAGGGATAAACTCTGAAGAAGAGGACCATCCAATGTAGAGCCAACTTTCAAAAGACTGTGAAAGGTGTTTTTTTTGCATTTGTTTCTTTCTTTTTGTTAGCTCCTGGCACTCAAAGAAATCTCTGCCATATCACTAGCTGGATACAAACATAAGAAACAGCTCAGGAACTAAATCCCAGACTTAACACATTAAAATATTTAAATGAACAGTGTGGAACAAAAGATTACAAAAAACAAAAGAAGAAACAGTAAATGAGGGCCCATCCAAAAGAACAAGATGAAAATTCAGAAGCCATCAATGACAAAGTCTAGCCATACCAAAAACTTTGAAAAAAAATCTTTAATATGCTCAAGGACATAAAAGAAGGAGAAGAGATAGTAGGAAAAATTTTATAGAGAACGGTAGTCACCCAATCCTATGGGGTCAAATTTGTATTCATATGGGCATGATTAGAAAAAAAAAACATATATCAGGAAAATGATACAGGAATAATATGAAAATCTCAATAAAGAGAAAGAAATTTTTAAAAAGGAAACAAACAGAAATACTGGAGTTGAAGACCATAATAACTGAAGTGAAAAATTCCCTAGAGAGTTTCAACAGCATATGGGAGCTTGAAAAAGAAAGAATCAGAACCCAAAGACAAGACAATTGAAATTATTCTGGCTGAGCAGCAGAAGATAAAAAGAATGAAAAAAAGTGAACAGACCTAAGACATCTGTGTAAAACCATCAAGCATACGATATATACATTATGGAAGACCCAAAAGGAGACAAAAGAGAGAAAGGGGCAGAGGGAATATTTAAAGAAATGATGGCAGAAAATATCCCAAATTTTAAAAACAGACATGGACATACAGATCCAAGAAGCCCAATGAACTGCAAACAGGATAAACAAGAAGAGAACCACTCCCAGACACAAAATAATCAAACCATCAAATGCCAAGGACAAGGAGAAAGTTCTGAAAGCTACAAGAAAAAAGTAACATGTTGTGTGCAAGGGAACCCCAATAAGATTAAGTGCCAATTTCTCATCAGAAACCAATGATGCAAGAAGACAGTGTGATGAACTATTTAAAGTACTGAAAGAAGATAATTGCCAACCAGGAATTCTATATATGATGAGGCTGTCTTTTGAAAATTAGGGTGAGATTAAGACATTCCCAGATAAACAAAAGTTGAGGGAGCCGATCACCGTTAGAGCTGTCCTAAAAACAATGCTAAAGGGGGTTCTTTAGACAGAAAGAAAGGTCACTAGACAGAAGAACAAAGTGGCGTAAAGAAATAAAGACCTCTGGTAAATGTAACTATATGAGTAATTACAAATGCCAGTACTATTGGATTATATTTTCAGATATGTAACTCCACTTTTTACTTCTCATGGGCTATAAAATGCAAATGAAGAAAGTAATGATAAATCTATTGTTTTGACATACTACGTATAAAGATATAACTTGTAACAAAAAGGTGGGGGGATGGGAGGGTATAGGAATAGTGTTTATGTTTGCTGTTGAAGTAAAGCTGGTATTAAATTAAACATGAGTGTTATAGATTTAGGATATTGAATTTAAGCCCCAGGGTAACAACAAAGAAAATATCAGAAAAATATTTCCACAAGGAAATGAGTAGGGACTCAAAATGGTACACAATAAAATGTCAAATAAATGTGAAAGCAGTCATTTCCAGAAGAATTGAGGGACAAAAAAGGTGCAAGACTTACAAAGGCCAAATAGTAAAATGGCAGAAGAAAGTCCTGAATTATCAGTAAAATTTACTTTAAATGTAAATGGATTTAACTCTGCAGTCAAAAGGCAAAGTTGGCAGAATGGGTATAAAAGCCTGACCCAACTACATGCTTTTTAGAAGAGATCCACCTTGGGGGCAGATGTGGCTCAAATGGTTGGGCATCTGTCTCGCATGTGGAGGGACCTGGGTTCGATCCCCGGGACCTCTCGGTAAAATAAAGAAAAACATAGAAGGCACGTGGGCTGCCAGGCCCTGCCCCCAGGTACCACATACAAGTATGCCGTCAGGCCCCACAAGCAGATGTGCCGCCAGGCCCCGTGTGCAGGTGCACCACCAGGCCCCCCGTGCGTGGGCGCCGCACACAGCAAGATGATGACGTAACAGGAGAGTGACACAAGGGAGAGCCAAGACGAGAAGCACTGAAAAAACAGGAACTAAGGTGGCGCAGGTGGCAGAACACCTCTCTCCCACATCAGAGGTTCCCAGGATTGAATCCCGATGAAGACAGGAGGAGAAGAGAGGGCAGGAAATGAACACAAAGAATTGCCCAGCAAATGGACCCAAAAAACAGCAGAAACGGGGAGGGGGGGTGTTAAAATAGATTTTTAAAAAGTAAATAAATCTTTTAAAAAATGTTCTTCCCAATTTTAAAAAAAAATAGAAGAAGAAGAGATTCACCTTGAATTAAAAGACACAACAGGTACGTAGAAAGTGAAAGGAAGGAAAAATTATACCACGCAAATAGTAACCAAAGAGAGTTGGGGTAACTGTACTAATATCAGATTGAATAGAATTTAAGATAAAAATTGTTACAAGAGACAAAGAAACTCACTATATTACAGATAAGGGGGTCAGTTCAACAAGAAGACATAGCAATTATAAATAGATATGCACTAATGGCAGAGCTCCAAACTGCATGAAGCAAATATTGACAGATTTGAAGGGAGAAATAAATGGTTCTACATTATTCGTGGGAGACTTCAATACACCACTTTCAATAATGGATAGAGTAGTCAGGAGATCAATAATGAAATAGAAGGCTTGAACAATACTATATACCAAGCAGCCCTAACAGGTATATATAAAACACTTCACACATCAGCAGAGGAACACACATTTCTCTCTAGGGCACATGGGTCATCCAATAGATTAGATTGTATTATAGGTCACAAAACAAGTCTCAATGGAATAAAAAATATTAAAACCATGCAATGTGTCTTCTCCAACCACAATGGAACGAAGCTAGAAATTAATAGCAGGGGGAGAACTGGAAAATTCACAAATTTGTGGGAATTAGGCAACACATTCTTAAACAGCTCAAAGAAGAAATCACAAAGGAAATAAGGAAATCTTGAAGCGAATGAAACCAAAACACAACGTACCAAAATTTATGGGATGTAGCAATGGCAGTGTTGAAAGGAAAATGAATAGCTCTAAATGCCCACATTTAAAACTATGAAAGATTTCAAATCAGAGACATAACCTCACCACTGGAAGATCTAAAAGAAGAACAAACTGAACCCAAAGTGAGTCGAAGAAAGAAAATAACAATGGTTACAGCAGAGATAAATAAAATAGACAATAAAGAATAGAGAACATCAATAAAACCAAATGTTTGTTCTTTAAAAGATAATTAAATCGACAAATCTTAGCTAGACTTACAAAGGAAAAAGAAAAGAAGCAAATTATAAAATCCAAAATAAAAGGGGGGACATTAACCAATCCCACAAAAATAAAAAGGATTATAAGAGGATACTATGAACAACTGTATACCAACAAATTAGATAACCTATAGGAAATAGACAAGTTCATAGAAACACACAAACTACCTACACTGACTCAAGAAGAAACAGAAGATCTCAACAGACCAATAACAACTAAAGAAATTGAATCAGAAATCAAAAACCTCCCAACGACAAAAAGCACAGGACCAGAAGTCTTCACTGCTGAAATTTACCAAACATTTGAAAAAGAATTAACACCAACCCTGCTCAAACTATTCCAAAAAATTGAAGAGAACACTTCCTAACTCATTCCAGGAGGCCAAAATCATACTAATACCCAAGTCAGATAGATTTACCACAAGAAAAGAAAATTACAGACCTATAACCATTATGGATATAAATACAAAAAATTCTATATGGAAGGATAATAAGGGACCCCAAACAGCCAAAAACATCTTGAAAAAGAAGAACAAATTTGGAAGACTCACACTGCCTGATTTAAAACTTATTACAAAGCTACAATGATGAAACCATCATGGCATCGGCACAAGTTCATATAAAAACAATGGAATCAAGTTTAGAGCTCATAACTAAACCCTCACCTCTATGGCCACCTGATTTTTTACAAACATGTCAAGTTCACACAATGGAGAAAGCAAAGAATAGTCTCTTCAACAAATAGTGCTGGGAAAACTGGATATCCTTATGCAAAAGAATGAAGATTGACGTCTATCTTACTCTATATTCAAAAATCAATGCAAAATGGATCAAAGATCTAAACTCCTGGAAGAAAACATAGAGAAGCATCTTCAGGGCCTTTGTTAGACAATGATTTCCTAGACTTTACACAAAAAAGCAAAAGCAACAAAAGAAAAATAGATAAATGGGACTTCTACAAAATGAAAAACGTTGTGCATCCAAGGACTGCTCATGAAAGCAAAAAGACAACTTACAAAATGAGAGAAAATATTTGGAAACTACATAATGGTTTAATATCCATAATATATAAATAAATCCTACAACTCATTAACAAAAAGACAAATAAATCAATTTAAAGATGGGCAGAACTTGAATAGACATTTCTCCAAAGAAGATATACAAATGGCCAATAAGCACATGAAAAGATGTTCAGCATCATTACCCATTAGGGAAATAGAAATAAAAACCACAATGAGATACCACTTCCCAGCCACCAGAAGGGCTACTATGAAGAAACAGAAAATGAGTGCTAGAGAGGATGTGGAGAAATAGGAACATTTATTCATTGTTGGTGGAATGTAAAATAGTACAGTCACTGTGGAAAATAGTTTGGTGGTTTCTCAGAAAGCTAAGGATAGAATGACCGTATGACCCGGTATTCCTACATTTAAGAATATACCCAAAGAATTGAAAGCAGTAACTTTGATATTTGCACACCAATGTTCATAACAACATTATTCACAATTGCCAAAAGGTGAAAGTAACTCAAGAGTCCATCAACAGAAGAATGGATAAACAAAACCTGATATATATATACAACTGATTATTAAACTGTAAAAAGGAATAAAGTTCTGATACATGCAACAAAATGGATGAACTTTGAAGACATCATGTTGAGTGTAGTAAGCCAAACACAAAAGGCCAAATATTGTACAATCTCATTCATATGAAATAATTAGAACGAGCAAATTCATAGAGTTAGAAACTAGAATACAAGTTACCAGGGGCTGGGGGGTGGGTAGAAAATAGGGAGGTGATGGTTAATTGGTAGAGTTTCTGTTTGGGGTGATGGAAATTTTGGTAATGCATGGTAGTGATGGTATCACAACATTGTTAATATAATTAACACCACTGAATTATACGTGGTTAAACGTGGGACATTTTAGGTTTTCTATATCTTACAATAATAAAAAATATTTTAAACTATAGGACCATACAACACAATGAGCCCTAATGTTAACTATGGACTATAATAGTATTATTACAATAATATTCTTTCATCATTGTAACAAAAGTACCACCCTAGCTCAAAGTGTAATTGAAGGGGCACACTGGTGTGGCGGGGGGTGGATATATGGGAACTCTGTATTTCCTGTATAATTTTTCCATAAACCTATAACTTCTCCAATAAAATTTTTTGAGAAAAGAAAATAACAAGTATTGATGAGGATGTGGTGGAGAAATAGAAACCTTAGTATATTGTTGGTGGGAATGTAAACAGTACACCTACTGTGGAAAACACTTGGGCATCTCCTCAAAAAGTTAAACACAGAAATACCAAAGATGAGGCAATGCTCTTCTGAGTATATGCCCAAGAGATCTGAAAGCAGGGAGCTGACGGTGCTTGTACACCGAAGCTTCACAGTGGCACTAGTCACAAAAGCCAAAGGGCGGAAAAGCAACCCAAGCGTCCAATGAGGAGATGAATGGAGAAACACAATGTGGTATATACATACAAAGGTATATTATCCAGCTATGAAAAAGAATGAAGTTCTGATACATGCTACCATGTGGATGAAACTTGAAGACACCATGTTGAGTGAAATAAGTCAGACACAAAAGGATAGATCTTGTATGATTCCACTTAAAGAAATAGCTGGAATATGCAAACTCAAAGAGACAGAAAGTAGAGTACAGGTTACCAGGGGTGGGGGTGGGGCAGGGAGAATGGGGGGTTCATGCATAATGGGCGCAGGGTTTCCGTCTGGGGTGATTTAACAGTGTTGGTAATGGACGGTGGGGATTGTAGCACAAGAGTGTGAACTTAATTAATCCCAGTGAACTGTGTGCTTGGGAGTGGTTGCCACGGGAAAGTTTACACGGTACATATGTTTTCACAATTTAAAAAAGAGAGAGACTAAAGAGGCAATGACAGTTAAACGCAAAACATCATTCTGAACTGTACCTAATAATGGACGAGAAAAGATCTAAAGGGACATTACTGTGGTATATGAAAATTACAATATGCTATAAGCTTTATATCAATGTTAAATGTCTTGAACTTGATAACTATACTTAAAGTGGTTACATAAGTGAACATATATCATTTTTCTTAGGACATGTACATGGAAGTATTTTTAAAAAGTTAACCTGGACTAATTTCAGATCTAATTCCGGATAACAAAGCTTAATAGCAAGACCCAAAGGATAAAACTCCTCACAAGCAAATTAACTTTGTCTAAAAACAAAGCTCAAAATTATTTATAAGAATACAAAAATATCCGCTATCCTACAAGATAAAATTCACAATATCTGGCAACTAATCAAAAAATACCCTAGTCATGCAAAGAAGCATAAAAATACAACCCATAGTAAGGGGGAAAGAGTCAATCAAAAGTGACCCAGAATTGAGACAGCTGATAGAATTAGTTGACAAGGATGTTAAAAAAGTGATTATGACCGTATTCCAAGTCAGAGAAGCCAGAGGAATGACTGAACAAATTTAATCTCATCTATCACCCACTGTCTTAGTTCCCCAGGCACTTAAACAAATACCACACAATAGGCTGGCTTAAACAATAGGAATTTATTGGCTCATGGTTTTGAGGCTTGGAGAAGCCCAAAATCCCGGCTTCAGCAAGGCAGTGCTTTCTCCGGAAGGCTGGGGTGCTCTGGGGCTGGTGCTGGCCCTCCCTACACAGTGCTCGGCTTCTCCAGCACATGGCCTTTCTCTCCTGGGTTCTGCTGGCTTCCAGTTTCTGGCTCTCCCCGTGGCTTCTCTCTTCCTGTGTCCACTTTCCTTGACTTATAAGGACTTTAGCCATATTTGCTCAGGCTCACCCTCACTCAGTTTGGGCACATCTTAACTAGCAACATCTTCAAAGGTCCTGTTTACAAATGGGTTCACACGCACAGGACAAGGGATTGGGACCTGAACGTGACTATTGTGAGGGACGTGATTCAATCCCCAACACCCAGTCATGTTACTCCTAGACATTAACCAAAGAAAAATGAAGCATATGTCCACTAAAGGCTTGTTCGCAAATGTTCTAACAGCTCTATTTATAATAGCCCAAAACTAAACACAACCCAAATGTCCATCAAGTAAATGGATTTTAGAAAAACAGCAGTATATCCATGCAAATTGGCTGCCACGTGCAGTGCCATATGACAGAAGTTTCCTGCAATAAGAAAACTAAAACAAGTCATTTCTTAAATTATATTTTTGTAATATGAAATCTAAAGCCATCCAATAAACTTGCAGCACTGTTACCATAAAACCCACCAGTCTACTTTCCACTGTGAATGATCTTTGCATCCCTGTAACATTTGTCATTTGGAAGGTGTTGGTTCACCAAGTTGTGCAGATCTTCAAATTATTGACATGCTTCATATCCAATACTAAGTCACATTTGTTACTATCACCACTGACCTCATCAGCAGCTACAAAGCTCACAGAGATGGATATAAACTTCCCAAAATTGTAATTTTTGTTTGAATGCTCAAATTTTATTATTGTTGACAAATAACATTAGTTGCTTTTCTTGAACTGACAAGCTCACTTTGTTCATTTTCAACAAAATTATGTCAAACATCCAAGTCAAAATAACCATAGTTTTCCTGTCAGTTTTTCTTCCAAGTAAATATTGAGTTTCATGAAGGAATTGCATGTTCAGCTTACGACTCAAGCAATCACACAAGTGTTTTGCCTCATACTTCAGTAACAAGTAGAAGTGTTTTATGTGTACTTCCCATTTCATCACACAAAATATTAAAAATATGTTCTTGGGGATGGAAAATTAACAATAGTTTACTTATGGCTGCATTAAGTGAAAAGTGGATTTTGATTTTTACTGGGCGCTCAGGGAAAGGCAGAATACAATGACTATAAGGCAATATGGTGCCACCACCTTAATTCATGCCAAGGCACACGCACTTTTATCCATCATTGCTTTTGTACATCAGTGCAAATACCAACACAATAAAAAGGGAAACAATACATAGCATTTTTTAAATAATTTTAATGTCACAGACACTCTGAAAAGGTCTCAGAGACCACCTGGGGTTCACAAACCACATGTTGAGGAAAATTGATATAGAAAATCCTAAGGAATACACAAATAAGCTACTAAACTACATGTGAATTTAATAAGTCAAATTGCAAAAATCAATTGTCTTTCTATAAAAGAGCAACAAGCAAATGAAGTAGAAATTGTAAAAAAAAAAATTACCATTTACAAAAGAATCAAAAATCATGAAATATTAAGAGATAATTTAAGAAAATATGCCTAAGACTTATGTACCGAAACCTAAAAAACATTTCTGTGAGCTATTAAAGAAATTATTTTAAATGTTCATGGATTAGAAGACTCAATATTATTAAGATTTTGCTATTTCCCAATTGATCTATAGAGCCAATGCAATCCAAATCAAAATTCTAACAGAATTTTCTGTAGAAATTGAAAACCGATTCTGAAATTTTTATGGAAATGCAAAAGACCCAGAATAGCAAAATTTTTGTTTGGAATGGAAAACATGATAGAATTTATACTACCTGATTCCAAGACTTACTATAAAGCTACTATAATCAAAACAGTGTGATATTGGTATGATATACAGATAAGTCAGTGTGACAGAAGTAGACTTTTTGATAAAAGGTCAACTGATCTTTGACAAAGATGCCAAGGTAGTACAATGGGAAAAGCAAAGCCTTTCCAACAAATGATGCTGGGAAAAAAAAATGGATATCCATATGGAAAAAAGTGAACCTCAACCCCTCCTTCAGACCATAAACAAAAATTAAGTTAAAAATAGATAATAGAGGACTAACACTCATTGGATGATGGAGCAGACATAGTTTTCCCTGTTCCTCCTGCTGAGTATAACTAAAACCCCTGAATGCTATATATCAAATAAACATAAGAAAGCCCTGATAGGTGGAAAGAAGGAAGCAGACCATCAAGGGATCTTGGGACCAAGGAATGGCATGGCTGTGAGTTCCTTAGGTTTTCTTGGGCATCATATGTCCCAGAATTGGGGTTAAAGAGACTAGCAACCCTGATATGCCAATGAGCACAGACAACAACAAAAAAAGACCAACAAAAGCCTGCTCTTTCTAACCAAATGAATAAGAAAGGGGCATCCTAGCAAGATGGGAAAGTATAGATAATCCCCTATTCCAGCCAAACACCACACAAAAACCTGTGACCTCAACCCACCCACACTAGCAAAGGGCAAGTACGGACTTCAACCTTCATGAGGTTGTAACAAGACGTCCCCAAATCCCCTCCATGGTGGTGTCAGAGCCAGGACTTTCATCTCTAACAGATGGTATTGAGGCATTTCCCTCCCCTAGTGATGTCAGTGGAGACCATGTGGGAGTCTTGACTTCTACCCCTACTAGTTAGTAATGAGGCATCTTCCCCTGCCCTTCTGGTGTAGTCAAAGAGGCTTGGTGGAAAGTCAGGACTTTCACACTGCTTAGCAGAACCGCGACCATCCCAGAGATCATGTGAGGGGGCCAAGACTGCCACCTCTGCCCCGCAGTAACAAGGAGCCCCTCACCCCTCAGTTGTCAATGTAGGCAAGGTGGGAAACCTGGACTTCTACCTCCACCTGTCAGTAACAAGGTGGCATCTGCTCGCCGCCACCCCCCACCATTGGAGTAGGGTCAAAGAAGACAGCCAAAACAGAAGGTTTAATAAGATTAAAAGTTTCATAACATAAAAACAAAAATGCCCAGGTTTCAGTTGAAATCAGTCATCATTACAAGAACCAGGAACAATTCAAACTGTATGAAAGAAAGCAATAAACAGATGCAAACAACAAAATGATAGAGATGTTAGGATTATCTAGCAAAGATATTACAGCAGGCATGATAAAAATCCTTCAGTAAGCAATGATGAACACATGTGAAACAAATGAAAAAAATAGAAAGTCTCAGCAAAGAAACAGGAGATAAAAAGACAAACCAAATGGAAAGTTAAGAAATGAATAATGCAATAACCAAAATAAAAAGCTCAGTGGATGGACTCAGCAGAATGGAGAGGAGAAAGAATTGGTGAACTGAAAGAGAGAACAATAGAAATTACACAATCTGAAAAAGAGAAAGCAAATAGAATGAAAAATAATGAACATAACCTACAGGACCAGTGGAAAATTAGAAACATCTAACACTTGTGTTATAGGAGTCCTGGAAAGGGAGGAAATGAGAATGAGGCTGAAAAAGTACTCAGAGATATAATGGTTTAAAACTTCTCAAAT
The DNA here is from genome assembly GCA_029593785.1 of Cabassous unicinctus. Taxonomy (NCBI): domain Eukaryota; kingdom Metazoa; phylum Chordata; class Mammalia; order Cingulata; family Chlamyphoridae; genus Cabassous; species Cabassous unicinctus. Next base: position 2,495 of record JAQZBX010031411.1, on the reverse strand, counting down.
TTGGCAGGAAACATACATCTACAGATTCAAGCAGCTGAAACAAAGAACATATATTATAAATAAACTCATGAAAACTAAAGACAAAGAAAAAAAATTTTTAAACAGCCAGAGAAAAACAACACTTTAATGACAGTGATAAAAAAATTTGAATGACAGCAGATTTCCAGTCAGAAATCATGCCAGAAGGATGTGGCACAAAATATTTTTCAAGTGCCAAAAGAAATTATCTGCACTGGCAGAATCCTATAACCAGAGAAAATATCCTTCAAGAATTAAGGGAAAATCAAGAGTCTAAGATGAAGGAAATCCTAAGAAAAAAATAGAAAGTCTCGGCAAAGAAATAGGAGATAAAAAGACAAACCAAATGGAAAGTTAAGAAATGAATAATGTCACCAGTACCTACCCTAAAAGAATTGCTAAAGGAATTTCTGTAAACAGGAAGGAAACAATAAAAGAAGGAACCTTCATACATCAGGAAGGAAAGATCATGGTAGGTGAAAATATGGGTAAATAAAATGGGCTTTCTTTCTCAAGTTTCCTATGTTATGTTTGATACTGAGGCAAAAACTGTAAGAGTTTGATGTGGTTCTAATGGATGTAAACAAATATTTAAAACAGTTATTTCATAAATGGTAGAGGGTAAAGGAACGTAAATGTAGGTCATTTCTATATTTCACTCAACCTAATAAAATGACAATACCAGCAGACTATGATAAATTATATATAGATACATAATATACAGAGAAATCACTAAAAATGCTATACAAAAAGATCCTCTCAAAATCACTATAGATAAATCCAAACTAAATTCTTTTAAAAATATTCAAGTAACCCACAGAATTCAGGGGAAAAAAACAGAGAAACAAAAAATATAGAACAGAATACAGAAGTGGCAGACTTAAGCACTAACATAACAATAATTACATGAAATGTAAATGAGCTAAATACATCAGTTAAAAGACAGAAATTTGCAGAGTAGATTAAAAAACATGACCCAACTACATGCTATCTAGAAGAAACTCTCTTCAAATATAATCATACAAGCAGGTTGAAAGTAAAAGAACAGAAAAGGACAGATCATTTAAGCATCAATTAAAGGAAAGCAGGAGCAGCTATTTTAATGAGATAATGTAGACTTCAGAGCAAAGAAATTTACCAAAGACATAGAGGGACATTATATAAAGATAAAAAGTCCAAACCAAGAAGACACAGCTACATCTACATATGTTTTTAATACAGCTGCAAAATAAGTAAAGAAAAAAACAGGTGGAACTAAAAGGAGAAATAAATAAATCCCACAATTATTTTTGGATACTTCAACAACCATCTTTTAACAACTGATAGAACAGATAACAGAAAACCAGCAGGTTATAGAGGAGCCCAACCACACCATCAGCTAACAGGATGAAATGCATGTTTGTGGAATGCTCCACACAGTAACAGCAGAATACCCGTTCTTTTCAAGTGCCCACAGACCGAATAAGAAGACAGACCTCAGCCTAGGTTATAAAACAACCTCACAAATGTCAAGGTATTGAAATCATAGTGCTGTTCTCTGACTACAATTGAACCAAACTAAAAATCAACAACAGAAAGACAACAGGAAAACTTCAAACAATTGGAAACTAAAAAACACATTTCTAAATAATCCATAGGCGATAAAGGAAGTGTGAAAGGAAATCAAAACTACATTGAACTGAATGAAAACGAAATACAACACATCAAAATATATGGAACACACCCAAAGCAGTGCTGAGAGGGAAATTTATCACACTGATTTATAAGGTAGAAAAGAGCAAATCTCTCAAATTAATAATCTCATCTTTTACTTCATAAACCTAGAAAATGAAGGGAAAACTAATTTCAAAGCAAGTGTAAGAAAAATAATCAAGCTACAGAAATCTGTGAAATGGAAAACATATAACAATAGAGAAACTCAATGAAACAAAGAGCAGTTTCTTTGAAAAGATCAATTGACAAACTGACAATCCTCTAGTAAGGCTAACCAAAGAGAGAGAGAAAGGCAGAAAGGGAGGGAGAGAGAGTGAAGACACAAATTACCAGTATCAGGAATGAAACAGGGAATAACACTACAGTTCTTACAGACATCAAAAGGATAATAAGGGAACACAGCAATCACCTCTACACACATAAATCTGAAATTTTAGATGAAATGGATCAATTCCTAAAAAACACAAACTATCACAGCACACCCAATATGAAATAGATCATTTGACTACCCCTATACCTACTAAGGAAACTGTATTTGAAATTTTAAAATCCCCAAAATTGACATCTCTATGCCTAGATGGTTTCACTGGAGAGTTCTACCAAATGTTTAAAGAAGAATTAACATAATCTCTGCCAGAAAATCAAAAATGAGGGAACACTTCGCAATTAATTTTATGAAGCTAGTATTACCCTTGATACCAAAACCTACAAAGACAGTACAAAAAAAGAAAAGAAAAGAAAAGAAAAGGGAAGGGAAGGGAAGG
>JAQZBX010031410.1:0-26331 GCA_029593785.1 Cabassous unicinctus | reverse complement strand
TTTTTTTTTTTTTTTTTTTTGGTATTTTCTAGGTATAGGATCATATCATCAGTGAATAGTGAAAGTTTTACTTCTTCCTTTTCTATTGGTACCTTTTATTTCTTTTTCTTGCCTGTTTACTCTAGCTAGAACTTCTAGCACAATGTTGAATAACAGTGGTGACAGCGGGCATCCTTGTCTTGTTCCCGATCTCAGGAAAACCTTCAGAGTTTTACCATTGCATACAGTGTTAGCTGTGGGTTTTTCATATATGTACTTTATCATATAGGACATAGAAAGTTTCCTTCTATTTCTGTCTTTCGGAGTATTTTTATCAAAGGATGCTGTATTTTGTCAGATGCCTTTTCTGCGTTAATCAAGATGACCATGTGATTTTTCTCCTTCAATTTATTAATATGGTGTATTCCACTGTTTGATTTTCTTGCGTTGAACTACCCTTGCCTACCTGAAAAAAACCTATTTGACCATGGTATGTAATTCTTTTAAGGGCCTTTTGGGTTAGGTTAGCAAGTATTTTGTTGAGAATTTTTGCATCTATATGAACCTGTGAAGCCATCTGGTCCTAGCCGTTTCATTTTTGGGAGGTTTTTGATGACTGTTTCAATCTCTTTACTTTTGATTGATTTGTTGAGGACTTCTATTTTATCTAGGGTCAGTGTAGGGGGTTAGTTTGTTTCAAAGCATTTGTCCATTTCCTCTATGTTGTCTAGTTTGTTGGTGTATAGTTGTTTATAGTATTCTCTTATCTCTTTTATATCTGCGGGGTTAATGTAATGTCCCCCCTCTCATTTCTGATTTTATTTATTTGTATCTTCTGTCTTTTTTTTCCCCTTTGTCACCCTTTGCAAAGAACCAACTTTTGGTTTGTTTATTCTATTGTGTTTTTTTTTCCCCAAAAAAATTTTATTTCTGCTTTCATCTTTGTTCTTTCTTTCCTTCTCCTTGCTTTGGGATTAGTTTGCTGTTCTTTTTCTCGTTTCTCCAGGTGGTGTGCATTAGGGCTTTGATTTTAGGTGTGTTTTTCTTTTTTAATGTAAGTGTTGAGTGCAATTAGTTTCCCTCTCAGCACTGCCTTCAACTGTGTCCCATAGTTTTGTTTTTTTTTTTTGGAGGTACCAGGGGATGAACCTGGAACCTCATACATGTGGTGCAGGCACTTAACCACTGAGGTACCGGGGGCCAGGGATTGAACCTTGGATCTTGTATGTGGGAAGCCGGTGCTCAACCACTGAGCCACATTGGCTTCCCTGAGTTGGTTTTCGTTTGTTTTGCCTGTTGTCTTGAGGTTTGTTTTTGTTTTTTCAGGAGGCACCAGAAACCGAACCCAGGACCTCCCATGTAGGAGGTGGGTACTCAACTGATTGAGCTACATCCACTCCCCCCATAGGTTTTGATATGTTGGGTTCTCATTTTCACTTGTGTCAAGATATTTACTGATTTCTCTTGCAATTTCTTCTTTGACCCACTGATCATTTAAGAGTGTGTTGTTTAATCTTCATATATATGTGAATTTCCCCTTTTTCTGCCTGTTATTGATTTCCAGCTTCATTCCATTGGGATCTGAGAAAGTGCTTTGTATAATTTCAATGTTTTAAATTTTATTGGGATCTGTTTGTGACCCAACCAACATATGGTCTATCCTGGAGAAAGATACATGAGAAGAATGTATATCCTGTTGTTTGGGGTATAATATTATATAAAAGTCTGTTTGGTCTTGTTCATTTATCATATTATTCAAGCTCTCTGTTTTCTTATTATCCTTTGTCCAGATGTTCTATCCAATACTGAGAGTGGTATACTGAAGTCTCCAACTATTATTGTAGATGTCTCATTCTCCCTTTAGTTTGCTAATGTGTGTCTTATGTATCTTGTGGCACCCAGATTTGGTCCATAAATATTTATTATAGTTATTTTTTCTTGGTGAATTGCCCCTTTTATTAATATATAACGATCTTCTTCATCTCTTATAGTATACTTTTTGGTTACTGTTTGTGTGGAATATCTTTTTCCAACCTCTCATTTTCAGCCTGATTGTGTCCTTGCATCTAAGGTGAGTCTCCTGTAGATAGCATATAGATGGTTCATATATATTTTTTTAACAAACCAATTTTATTGATACATATTAATAAAACAGAAATCCATCTAAAGTGTACAATCAATGATATTTGGTATAACTACATAGTTGTGATTTATCACTTCATTCATCATTAGAGCATTTTTTCATTATTCTAATAACAATAAAAAACAAAAAAAACCCTCATTATCTCTCAATCTCTCCTTGCTTCCCCTGCCATACATAGCTGCCATTCTGTTTCCCATCTCTCTATTTTATTTGTACTTATATTTTGTAAAAACTATCTTACATATGCAATATTACCCATATTTGTATTTCTTGTAAGGTTTCACTCTGTAATATAGTCCCATGCTATTTTTTAGCTTTCCTTCTAGTGATATACATGTCCTTAGACTTTCCCTTTCAACCACTGTTATGCCCTTATGATAGCTCTGCTGGTTACAAACAGTATGATATGCTTTCACCATTTCTGTTCATTTCCAAAGATTTACAAAAAACCTTTTTACCAATTCTGCACAGGTTAAGCCTTAGCTTTCCATTCTATATCCTCATTGTATTTTCTGGTGACCTATATTCTAATTATTAACTCCATGAATTTACACAATATATTTAGTTCATAAAAATGCAGTCATACAATTTGTCCTTTTGTGTCTGCGTTCACTCAGCATAATGTCCTCCAGGTTCATCCATGTTGTCAGATGTTTCTCAACTTCATTTCTTCTTACAGCTGCGTAATATTCCATTGTGTGTATAGATGTCTCATATTTTTTTAATCTATTCTGTCAGTCTATGTCTTTTGATTGGAGAGTTGGATCCATTAACATTCAATATTAATACTGTAAAGGCATTACTTACTTTGTCCATTTCATTCTTTGGCTTTCCGTTTTCATATCGTATTATTGTCTGTCTATTAACCCTTTTAGTCACCCTTACTTATATTCTTCATTTCTGCCCTCTTTTCCAAGCCTCTTGCCCTTGTGTTTTCCTTTTGGCTTCAGCACTCCCTTTAGTATCTTTTGTAAATCTGGTCTCTTGTTTCTGTCTGTGAAGGATCTTTTTTGCTGGATAAAGAATTCTTGGCTGACTGTTTTTCTCTTTCAGTACTTCAGTACTTTCAGTACTTTTCATGCCTTCTCATTTCCATGGTTTCTTATGAAAGATCAGCATTTAGTCTTATTGATCTTCTCTGGTATGTGATGCATTGCTTTTATCTTCCTGATCTCATAATCCTCTTCAACTCTGACATTTGACATTTTGAATAGGAGGTGTCTCAGACAGAGTAAGTCTGTTTGGATTTACTCTGTTTGGGGTGTGTTGTTCATATTGGATATTGATATTTATGTCTTTCATAAGGGTTGGGAAATTTTTGGTCCTGTTTTAAATTGCGATTCAGACACTCCAGCCAGTGGTAGTTGAAAGAGCCACCTCCATGTAAATGTTTGCCGAAGAGTGCCATCTGCTAGCAGGTCCGGGTATTGAAGGAAGACAAGGCTATTCCTATGCCCCGATTAACCTGGTCTGCACCCCAGTAGTTGGTCCCTGGCCCTGTTTTGAACCAAAAATCAAAAGAGCTGTGAAACAAAACCACAAGGCAAGATGCCTATGTAATTCAGTAGTTGAGTGTGCACTTTGCATGTATGAGGTCCTGGGTTCAATCCCCGGTATCTCCTAAAAAACAAAAAATACTAGGCAAGAGAGAGAAATTGACCAAGAGAGTAAAATTACCAATACAGTCAGATCACTGGACATTAACACAAAATTGTAAGCCATACCAAGAAACAGGAAGATAAGGCCCCACCAAAGGACCAAACCAAAACTTCTGACAAGACACAGGATTTAAGACAACTAATCACTGATGTTCATACAAATGCCCTATACTAACATTAGGGCACAACCTGTTGGATGTTTTTAGCTGTCTGTGAACATTTGTAAACCACTGCTTCAGTCACTTCCCACCTCTTGCCACCTGCTGCTGCTATCTGTCCTTGTGGGCTTCTCCATACTGTGCCAGTGGCTGGCATTTACCAGTTAACAGGGAGTTACCAGTTAACATGGAGATCAAGTTGAACATGCAGATCAAGTTTAGCAGTTATCATGGAGATCAAGTGGTTGAGTGCCTGTTTCCCATGGACGAGGTGCCAGGTTCGATCTCCGGTACCTCCTTAAAACAAACAAACAGACAAACAAAGGAAAAAACCAACTCTCATTGTTGAGCACCTGCTTTCCATGTATGAGGTCCTGGGTTCAATTCCCAGTACCTCCTAAAAAATAAAATGAAATAAAATAAAAACCAGTTAACACTCACACCAAAGACCCAAAAGCATGATACAAGGGCAATTTAAAAACATCTTCACCTTAATGGAATGCTGTTCCAATGCATTCAATAATTATCCACATTTTAATGAACACTTTTTGAAGAAATTCTTTTATTCATCAAACAGTGGCTGCGTGTTCTCCATGCACCGGGCACTCTGCTGGACACTGGGAGTGGAACCATAAAACCCATCAAAATGGAGACACTTCTGAGCATTCAGATCCCAAAAATAAATATATATTTTTAAAAAATTTGGCTGGAAATGGTTTTATTATATTAAAAACTATGAAAATTCCATTCAAAAACTATTTTCAATAAAATTTTAATAATATTTTGTTAAAAAATGAAAAATTCATAACACATGCTAAAAGAGACAGCACTGTCCTACACCAGAAAAACAGTCACTCTAAAGCTTGGGAATATGGCAGTAGGAATAAGATAGAGAGGCAGTGTCCACTGTCGCTGCTTAGGGAAACATCTCAAGTGGTTTTCATATCAATCAGAATCTTTGGTCAAATGAAATCTAGCTCCATTCCTGCCCCTGTACATTTGTTTGCCTGTGGATGCTGGATTCTTTGCTTTTTAGGAACTAGAATGTAGAAGTTACAAGCACCAGCTCTAGAGTCAGAGTAACTGGGTTTGATCCTGGTTCCACAGTTTTACTATCTGTCTGGCTTTGGGCAAGTTACCCAACATCTCAGAGGTTCACTTTCCTCATATGGTCAATGAAGGGTCATAATAATATGTCTCCTAAGGCTGTTGTGAGGATCAAATGAGTGAATACATGTGAAGTGTCTGGCACACATGGCTCGGCTGAAGTTGACAGTTTGTTGCTATTAGTGTGTACTATGTACCAGACATTTTTGAGTGTAAGCATAGGTGGTTCATGAGCTGCATATAGCTCAAGAATTGGCAGTGTTTCCCAGTACATGTTTTAAAAACCTTAAATAGAGGCAAAGAACAAAAAGTTGGAGGTTTCATATGAAAATCCAAATATCTGACTCTTCCAGAAAAATCAGAATGCTGCTGTGCAGGAGATAACCAGCTGCTCACAGAATTCAGCTGTCCATTCCCAACCATCCCTGACTGCTTCACTTGCCATTTGTTCTGCTGTTATTTTTCCTCCCCAACAACTTCCTTGGTCCATGTTGATTAGCTCACCCCACTAAACATTTGTGCCTCTAACCTTGGTATGCAATGATGAAGAAAATTAACATGGGTCCTACACTTACAGGGTTTACAGGCTGCTGTCCCAGGATAGAATGAGATGAATGTCTCTCTAAGGAGGCCATTTATCCAAAGAACCCTGTAAAATCTTGCTGGGTCGTAGAAAGAGTTATCCACAGCCTTGCTACTCCAAGTGTGATGACTGGGGACCCCATAGAAATGAAGACCCTCACGCCCTACCTAGACCTACTGAACCAAAATCTGTATTTTAAGGAGATCTTCAGGTGTGCACAAGAGAGTCTGAGAAGCACCGCTCTAGAATTCAGAACCCCCCCTGGGGTTAGAAGAGGCTGTTGACTATTCTCTCCCAGTTTGAATCCAGGGTCTAGTAATTGGTTTTCCCTGGGTTGTCCTTGTCATGGGGCACTGTCTTGAAGCAGTCATTGAGCAGCGGGTTGTGGCAGATGGAGTTCTGCCAGCTAGCCTGGTAGAAGCTGGAAGTTGTTGGCCACGAACTGACACGTGTCTGCATGAGCTTGTGCTCAGGTGCGTTGTAGTGATGAGTGCCGAGTATGAGTAGGATGGGTGCACCATCTTCATCAGGTCCTCACGGCTGGCCGTGGACAGCCAGCTCAGATTGCAGGTCATCCCATGCCCCACAGGCAAGGTGGGTGTGGTCTGCATGAAGGGCTGCTGTGCACAGGTCAAGGTGCCGGTGGCCTTCAAGGGCTACAGGAAGGGCCGGGCCGCACCCAGTAGGTGGCTGCAGCTGGTGAGCCGCCTGTGCTGGGCCCATTGAATCACAGGTAGGGGTTGGAAGTGCAGGTGGCAGTGCGATGTAGGATGCCGTGGCAGCTGGGGGCAGCTGGGGTGATGGTGGCTGGGTGCAGGACGGACTGCTGTACTGCAGTTGTCACTGCAGTAGACAGCCATGTCTGCAGCTGTCGGGTGTGGTGTGATATGGTGGTGGCCACGGGTGAGCGGGGCTGGGCCAAGTCCATGGCTTGATATATCATTTTCATGATTTCCTTTGGTCCCCTGTCCATATTTTCCTTTAGCTTCTTGAATACGTCTAGGACAGTTGACTTAATGTTTTTGACTAGTAATTTCAATGTCCAGGTTTTCTCATTGATGGTTTCTGTTACTTTTGTTCCTTTGATTTGCCCATCTTTTCCTATTTCCTTGTATCCCTTATGGTATTGCTATGTCAAAATCTGGGTATTTGAATAGTTTAATGTCTTAACTCTGGAAATCACATTTCTCCCCTTCCCTGGGATTTACTGTTTGTTTATATGTTTGTTGTTTTGATGGTTGAAGGTTGTAGTGGTTATGGTAGAATGAATCATGTCACCCACAAGGACATGTTCAAGTCCTAACCCCTAGTCCTGTGGGTGTGAACTCTATTGTAAATAGAATCTTTGGTACTCTATTAAGATGAGGTCAAGCTGAACAGGGTGGGTCTTAATCTGGTATGACTGGAGTCCATAGAAGCAAAGGAAATATGTACATGGAAGTATAAGCCACAGGTAGAGACAGAAACAGAAGGATCTTATTTGACAGAAGCAGAGATTGATTGTTAGCAACCTATCTCCAGAATGCTACAGAATTCACAGAAGGCATGCCTGATGATAGTTTGATAATTGACTTGTAGCATCAAAACTGTGAGACAATAAGCTCCTGTTTTTTTAAGCCAACCAGTTTGTGGTAGTTTGTTATAAAACAGTACTGACAACCTAAGAAAGTAGTGTATTTCTTCAGTGATATTTCTTAACTGTTTTTGCAAAGGCTGTATTCCTTGCCATGTGGTCACTGAAATCTAGTCCTTTTGTTTTTATTCAGCTAGTATTACGATAGAGATTTCCTAGAATATCAGTAGTTACCAAAACCAAACCAAACACTTCTCTTATTATTTTCTGACTGCCTGTACACTTGGGCTTTCCTTTGGGGTTGTAGTGGTTGTGGTAGAATGAATCAAATCACCCAAAAGAACATGTTCAAGTCCTAACCCTGGTCCTCTGGGTGTGAACTCTCTTGTAAATGGAATCTTTGGTATTCCTATTAAGATGAGGTCAAGCTGAAACAGCTTAAATCCAGTATGCCTGGAGTCTATGTAAGCAAAGGAAATGTGTACATGGAAGTATAAGCCACTGGAAGAGACAGAAACAGAAGGATCTTATTTGACAGAAGCAGAGATTGATTGCCAACAACCTACCTCCAGAATGCTACAGAATTCACGGAAGGCATGCCTGCTGGTACTTTGGTAATTGACTTGTAGCCTCCAAACTGTGAGGCAATAAATTCCTGTTTTTTTTAAGCCAACCAGTTTGTGGTAGTTTGTTATAACAGCACTGACAACCTAAGACAGTAGTGTATTTCTTCAGCGATATTTCTAAACTATTTTTTGCAAAGCCTGTATTTCTTTCTATTTGGGTCACTGAAATCTCTATTCCTTTTGTTTTTAGCTAGTCTTATGATAGAGATTTCCTTGAATGTCAGAAGTTACCAAACCAAACCAAACCAAACATTTACTCATTATTTGCAGACTGGTTGTATGCTTGGGCTTTCTGGTAGGGTTTAGTCATTCTTACACTGAGCTTAGAATTCAACCCACAGTGAAATCTTAGGGTTTTCTAGGCCTTTTCTAGGCATGCATCTTATCCTAGGCATCTGGTGGCTTTCTGAATTCCCCTATATACATGTGCACTCCTGATGGCTCACTTTCTGTAAGAAATTCTACAGCTTTTATTGCTGGCACCAGGTACTCTATCTTATGATTCACCTGCAATTTTTCACCCCAAGAGGCTATAGTCTGATCTTTCCTTTACAGTGTTTTCACAGCCATGCCTGCCCTTCTACGCCTGCATGGGTTTCGGTATAGGCAAGACAGAGATAAACATCAGAAAGGTTGAAAACAGGCATACATACACCCTGATTTCTGATGAGGTATGCTCTGCTCCCTCCAGAACCAGGGAATAGTGACCTGGACTGGGAGCATGAGTTGCTATCTTCTAAGACTACTCTGTGAGCCACAGAGGGGGTGGTATAAGATCTAGTAAAAGCACCAAGAGACTTTTCTGAACTTTCTAAGTTGCCTGTTCCTTGATTCAGTGTTCCTTTGGTTGCTATAAAATCTTTTATTGTTTTCCAGAGTTCTTACAGTTTCTGTTTGATTTCAATGTTTCTGTGATTGAAAGGGATTTTGGAGCCTCCTACAGTTCCATCTTACAGACCTCATTCTCATTGTTAACTGTTGTTTTGAAGCGTTCTTTTTCTCCTTGCTTTGCTCCATATCCTCAGATTTCCTTACCCAACTCTCATTTCTTTTTTTACTGTGAGCAATTTAGAGATTCTCTCAAATGTTTGGCAATCCTTGGCTGTTCATTTATCATTAAGTACTATGCCCAGAGAATTGATTTTAGTTTGGTGTCTGAGTAAGACCCCATATCAACTAATAGGTGTTCACTGTGGTGTTACTGGGCAAGGACCAGGCATTTTGGCGTAGAGGGGAAGGAGGTTGCAAATATCTATATACCTGGATCTTTTTTCTGAATCTATTAAATTCCTTCTGAAAGGAGTTTTCCCATCTTTTGCATAAAGGCACATTTCTGTTGTCAGTATTCTGAGGGAAGACAAGAAGGCCTGTAGGATTGGGGATGCTCAGGATTCAATATGTAAATTTTCACTTAATCTTCCTAATTGTCTTCTTTTCTTTGAGGCTTTACCTAGAGCCCATCTTATTTATTTTCTCCATGAATTGTAATGTTCATTTCCTAATGTGGAGGAATAGTAACTGTTGGTACTATAGTGTGAGAGTTCTAACTGTTCCATATACAATTTACAGTAGTAACCTTTATTCTTACCTTTTGAGGTTCTTTGTTCCACCCATTTCTGAGGCTTCCTTACTTTAGTGGCACAAATAGCATTTTGAAATTTTCCCTTAAAATTACTTTCATTTCGCCCCTCTCAGCTTTGCTGTCCATGGACAGTCCTTCAGTTTTCCAGTTTCTAAAAATATGACATACCTCATATACTTCTGTACCTTCAGCATACTTCTGTACCTCCAATAGTTATCTTTGTCCTTGTGGTTTTATATATATATATATATATATATATATATATATTTATGGATTTTGAATTTTGGGAGGGAGTGGAAACAAATGCATGTTCTTCAGTCTGTTATGTTTAACTGCATGAATTCTTTTCTGATGAATCACCTGATCACTTGATTCTCTGCAGTCATACTACATGGAGTCTTCTGCTTCTATATCATTTTAGCCTTTAATCTAGTCATATTCCATTTTTTGCTCTGCTCATTTTCCTAATTTCTGCACTCAACAAAGTCACATGAAAAGCATTCAAAAATCCTTTGCATTCATAAATGTTAGGTTTTCTACTTAAATCTTGTAAGGAGTTTAACTTCAGAAAACTAGGCCATTTCTGTAAATTTACCCTTGGGGTTCCTTTCATTTTGGAAGACATGTCCTGAATACAAAGCATTGACTCTACATTAACTGCTTTTGAAATTTTATTAATACTATAATGCTGGAAATTTTTATGTTATTTTTTTTTCCTTTTTAGAAAAAGACTTGGAAGTTGGTAAACCGATGGAGAGAGAAGAGCAAGGATTTGTGAAAAGAGTTGCAACCATGCTTAAGAAAACCTTGACTAACAAAAAAGGCAATGAATTTAAAAAAGTTGAAAAAATGTCTTCTCTGAACTCAGATATTAATTTTACGAGGAAGTGCATCTACAGATGTGACTTTTTTGGAAAGAGTATCAAACGTAATTTAGACCTACTTAATCATGATAGATACCAGGAGAAGAAACATCATAAATATAATAAGTCTGGGAAATGTTCCCCTCGGTCATCCTCTATTGTGGTATCCCCATTTAAGTGTACTCAGTGTAAAAAAGGCTTTATTCAGGAGATGGACTTCATCAGACATTTGAGAATTCATACGGAAGAGAAACTATATGAATGTTATGAGTGTGGAAAAGCCTTTACCCGGAAGACTTGCCTTAATTCACATCAGAAAATACATAGAGGAAGGAAGCCTTATGAATGTAATGAATTTGGAAAAGCTTTCATTACCAAGCAAAACCTCATTAGACACAATAGAACTCACACAGGAGAGAAGCCCTACACATGTAAGGAATGTGGAAAAGCCTTCTACTGCAAATATAATCTAATTGAACATGTGAGCGTTCATAATGGAGAGAAACCTTATGCGTGTCCTAATTGTGGAAAAGCATTCGGGTATAAGAAAGCTCTCATTGTGCACCTGAAAATTCATACTGGGGAGAAACCATGTGAATGTAATACATGTGGGAAAGCCTTGTCTCAAAGTTCAAACCTTACTATGCACATAAGAAGACCCACAGGGGAAAAACCCTTCAAATGTAATATATGTGGAAAAGACTTCTCTAAGTGCTCAGCATTTATTTTCCATATGAGAAGTCATACAGGTGAAAAGCCTTATCAATGTAATGAATGTGGGAAGGCTTTTTCTCAAAAATCACATCTTACTGTACATGAAAGAATTCATAGAGGTGAAAAACCTTATGAATGTAATGTTTGTGGAAAAGCTTTTAGTCAGAAGTCAAACCTTATCAAACACCAAAGAATTCATACTGGAGAAAAACCTTATGAATGTAATGAATGTGGGAAGGCTTTTTCTCAAAAACAATCTCTTATACTACATGAGAGAAATCATACAGGTGAAAAACCTTATGAATGTATTGACTGTGGAAAAGCTTTTATTCAGATGTCTAGGCTTATCCTACACCAAAGAATTCATACTGGAGAAAAACCTTATACATGTAAGCAATGTGGGAAAGCCTTTAGTAATAAAGCAGCTCTCACTGAGCATGGAAAAATTCATACTGGGGAGAAACCTTATGAATGTCCTAATTGTGAAAAAGCATTCAGGTATAAGAAAAACCTCATTGAGCATCTGAAAATTCATACTGGAGAAAAACCTTATGAATGTAATGAATGTGGGAAAGCCTTCTCTAGAATTTCATCCCTTTCTATACATATAAGACGACATACAGGGGAGAAACCCTATGAATGTAATGAATGTGGGAAAGCCTTCTGTCAGAGCTCAGCACTTATGACACATATGAGAAGTCATAGAGGTGAGAAACCATTTAAATGTAATGAATGTGGGAAGGCTTTTTCTCGAAAAGCATATCTTACTATACATTTGAAAGGTCATACACATGATAAACCATAAGTGTAATGTATATGGAAAAGCCTTCCAAATATCAGCCCTTACTCTACACTTGAGGGCTTATACAGGTGAAAAAACCTGTGTAATGAATGTCAGAAACTTTGCTGTTATATTTCTTATCTCATTAGATGCCAACATATTCAGTCAGTTTAAGCTCTTTGAATGCTTTGAGTGTCAGAAAACCAGTAGAGATTCACATCTCATACCTCATCAAAAACATTCATTCTTCACCAAAACACTACAGAGATGGAAAAGCCTTAAGAAAATACTCAGAATTTATGAAGCCCAAAGACATTGATACTGAGGAATAGACCAATGATGCATTGGAAAGCCTGTATTAACAAAAACCTACAGTAAACATGGTAATTAAGAATGAAACTCAGAAGCATGAATATTAATTTCAGGAACCATGTATGATGCCTATCACTACTATTTGTTAAGAATAGTACTGGATAATGTAGTCAATGAAACAATATGAAGAAATACATAATATAGAAAATATAAGGTTATAATCATATACAGTTCAGGCCAACTGAAAATAGTTTCATTTACCTCACAATAACTAAAACCTGCCTTTTATGACACTAATTTTTAGACTACTTATGGCAGGGTTTTACAACTTTGAATTCTAATAATGCAGCTTACCATGTGAGTGAAAATCAAAAGATTTTTTTAGTAAATCATGGAGTATGATTTTTCTTTGGTAAATGTGTATGTGTGTGCATGCATCAAAATACTGAACTTTTAAAATAATTATCTAAGATCTGATATAATTCCTTTAATTTTGTAAGAAATTGTGATCAAACTTTACCTATAAATTTAAGGAGGGGGGATACTTCAAAAAAAAATTGGTCATGTAACTTGCATAAATTTTGTATGTTTTTACAGTTACGCATTTTTCTCTAGTAATATTTAATTGTAGCTTTAACCAGAGTAAAGATAAAGCAATAAGACAAGGGTTTTTATAATGGGTCATACAATTTAAGTAGAGAAGTGATGATATGAGAGGGTAAAAGACAGTGAATAGGTTGATCAATGGATTGTAGATTTATGTGGGATTCAAGAATTTTTTGTCAGGATGGATTTAGGAGTGAGCTGGAACTATGGATGTAGTTGTATGCTTGAAAATGAGTTGATGGAGGCATTGAAGTTATTGATAATATTGAGATCCAAATAGTCTAGGGATGAGTGGCTGAGGTAGGATGCACGACATTATCATTGGTGGTAACTATTGAAAAGATCATGCACATTGAAATGATAGAAATAGTCTTGAAAAGTATAACAGTGATCCAGAAGCTAAATCTTTAAGGAATCTGGAAGGTGCAATAATGAGCAGAAATAGGTAGTGGTATTTGAGGTGTTGAGAGCCAATAGTGGGCATTTCTTGATAGTAGGGAACATTGGATGCATAAATGTGCAAAAAAGGCAGCTCCCTGCCTCCAAAGCCCAATGGCATAATGGATGTTGTTGAGAATTAAATCATATCTGCCACAAAAGGCATGTACAAGTCCTAACCCCTGGTACTGTGGGTGTGAACCCATTTGTAAATAGGACTTGTGTAGATGTTATTAAGGTATGCCAAAACTAAATGAGGGTGGGCCTTAATCCAGAATAGCTGAACTCTTTATAAGCAAAGGAAATTTGACACACAAAAAAAGCCATGTGAAGAGAAAGAAACCAGAAGTCAATGGAATATGGAAGAGAAAGGATAACATATCACCACGTGCATTGCCATGTGACAGAAAAGCCAAGGACCAAGAATTGCCTGCAACCAGCCTCAGAATGCCACGGCCCTTGAGGAGAAAGCATTGCTTTGCTGATGCTTCAGTTCTGGACTTCTTCTAGCCTCAAAACTATGAGCCAATAAATTCCCATTGTTTAAGCCAACCCATTATGTGGTATTTCTTTTAGCAGTTGAGAAGCTAATACAGATTAGAAGAAAAAACATCCAACTTGGGGGCTACAGTGGAAACATTCCTCAGGGAGAGGTAGGTTTTAATTACATAAGAAAGTGAAGGAAACATTGAGAAAAGTTGTTGAGGGCATAGGGGATTGTGATATTTGAATGAATTCCAGAGAGCACAGGGTTTCTAGAGTTGGGCAAGTGTTCAAATGGAGTTAGAAAGGGAACTGTACAGAGCCATGTGAGCATAAGTGTCTGAAGGATTAAGGATGACCTGGGAGTCTTTGGCTATTTGTGATAACTGACAGAAACAGGAATAGGAAATACAGTCCTGTGAGTCTTGGGATGGTAAAGAGGTGAGGTGTTTCATTAGGAAGTTGTTTTTAAGTTTCTGCTTGCGTGGACTGTTAGCAAAAAAAATAGACTAATAATTTTTGTTAAACACATGATAAAGGATAGTAAGCCATAACATACAAAAGGCTTCCACAGGTAAAAGAGAAAAATAAAACAGAAATAAGGCAAAGGCTATGAATAGGCAATTAAACGAAAATTCAGCCAGTAAACAAAAACATGCTTAATATTTAGCATAATTCAAATTAAAGCAATGATGAGGTTTTTCATCAGAATGACAACAGTACTGTTAGGTTGTGGACAGATGTGCAAATACATCTGTACGATACTGAATATGTTATATTGGAAAAATAATTACAATAAAATACACATACTCTGATTCATGAATCTTATGTAAAATTGTCTTACAGATATTAAAACATAAATATGTTACTATTTGTATAATGATGTTTATTGACTATCATTTGAAATAGCAAAGAACTGGAAACAATCTGAATCTTCATCAATAGAGGAAGAACATGAACATGAGATATTTCTTTATAGGTGGTAGTCTGGGGCTGTCAATACTAAAATGAGTAAGTTAGATCTATATGGACCTGGATAGATATTCAGGGCAATATTGATATGCTGATCAATGTCCGTAATATAGTCCTGTTTAAATATATAAATACGAACAACAACAACAACAAAAACCTACCTATACCACTTATACATTTGAGCATGGAATAAAATGATGGAAAGAAAGATATTTGTCAGGCTTTTAACGAGTTACTTTAAGAAGTCAGAGTTTGAGGGTTCTTTTCTATTTATATGTATTTACAATATGAGAAATTCATCCTGTAATTTCAGAAGAGCAATTTAGTGAAATATGAAAAGAAAGACTATACCCAAAATAAGTTTTATTTCCAGTATTTCTGATGAGAATAAGTAAAAAATTGTTAAAGAAGAAATACTGAAATAATGGCTCATTTTTTAAAAGATTTTTTTTCTCCCCACCCCCTCATTTGAGCTCACTGTCTGCTCTCTGTGTCTGTTCGTTGTGTGCTTGTCGTCTTTTTAGGAGGCACTGGGAAATGGACCCGGGACCTTCCATGTGGGAGGGAGGCGCCTAATCGCTTGAGCCACCTCCGCTCCCTGCTTGTTGTGTCTCTCATTGTGTTTCCTCATTGTGTCTCTTTGTTGCGTCAGCTCACTGTGCCAGCCTGTTGTGTCAGCTCGCTGTCTTGCTCATCTTCTTTAGAAGACACCAGGTTCCAAACCTGGGACCTTCCATGTGGTAGGTGGGTGTCCAACTGCTTAAGCCACATCTGCTTCCCAGTAATGGCTCATTTGATCATCTATATTCTTCTTGAACTTTTCACCTTAGAAGAGAACCTCTAATTTTGAAAAGCTGATTTACAAACTAAACATGCCAGTTATAAAGCCATTTCATTACCATACCTTTAAAATTCTAAGAATTTGTGTGTATATTACTGTATCTCAATAAGTTAAATAAGATGAAAGTGGGAAGTAAAGCCCCTGACTCACTGTAACCAATGGAGTGGGATGGGGCATTCCCTGAGAGGAAGAAGATTCTGGCAGAGGGTGGAGAGTGGTTTCTTTTCAGTAAGTTTGGCCATCTTAGACCCCTTTGAATCTTAGAGGATCCCGGACCAGCACTGAGGTGGCTGCAGGGAGAGGGAAAGGAAGATCTGAGCAGGCAGGCTGTCATACCCAGCCAACCTGGGAGAGAGGATCTGAGGTAGAGAGGGGGCAGAGACAGGCACCTAATATAGCCTGGCTTGGCAAACTGTTAGAATCTTAACCTGCCTGAGGGAAAGGGGGGTGGATAGAGCCAGATAAGCTTTCTGAAGCCCGCTTAAACTGTGGAGCCTGTGTAGTTCAGTGGAGGGATTCCTGCCTTGCATACACAAGGTCCCTGGTTTGATTCCTGGGTCTCCTTAGAGAAGTGACCTAGAGAGTGGATCCACTTGGCTATCAGTCACCCAGTTGGTACCTTATGGCAGGGAACATATAGGCAGATTTTTTTCTTGTTTTAGGTTTTCTTGAATTTTTTTTTTTTTTTTTTCATTTAAAAAATTTTTATTGGTTCCTTTTTGTTTTTTTCCTCCTCTATTTTTTTCACTAAAACCCAATACATCACCTGTGGAGGGCACGCTGAAGGGTGATTCATTGATTGATAAGTACCGGCAGCTTGAGAAGCTCCTTAGGGGCTTAAGAAGGCCCTTTTTCCTGGGTTGTTTTTTTGTTGTTGTTTTGTTTCTTGATTGTTGTCTTTCCCCTTTCTTTGTTTCCTTTCTTTTTCCTTTACTTATTTTTTCTACCTACTTTATTTTTCTTTCCTTCATTTTTCTATCTTCTGTTTTCTGTTGTTTTTTCATTGCACCTCTGTTTGTTTGGCCTTCTTTTTTCTTCTTCTTCTTTTCCTCTCATCATTCTGGCCTTTTAATTCATTCTATTTTTTTTTTCTCTATTTTGTTCCCTGTTTCTTTTTTTCTACTCTACCTTTTTTATTCTTATTCCTTTGTACATTTTTTATTATTCGTATTACTTATTTATTTTCTTAGCTCTTGTATGGTTCCTCTACTACCTTTTAAAATTTATTATTATTACTATTATTCTATTTCTCTTCTTATCTCTTTCCTTTTCTCTGGTCTTAATTTTTTTTCCCAAGGGAACACAGACAACTACAAGGATACAGAATAAGAGGAAACAAGTGTCAAAAAAAGAACCTTACCACACACATGCACAAAAAAACAACAACAAAACCCTACAATAGAGAAGCTAACCAACCAAATAAGCACATCAAAATAAACAGATGCTTAGACACTGACAAAAAATTACAAGCCATACTAAGAAACAGGAAGACATGGCCCAGTCTAATGAACAAACTAAAAAACAGAAGATGAAGAACGTGGAACAACTAATCAGGGATGTCCAAATAAATATCATGAGTCAGCTTAATGAAGTGAAGGAAGAGATAAAGGATATTAAGATCATGAGTCAGCTTAATGAAGTGAAGGAAGAGATAAAGGATATTAAGACACTGGGTGAACATACTGATGAAATTGTAAACATACATAAAAAGATAACGGGTATGATGGTGGTGAATGGCACAATGCAAGAAATAAAAAATACACTCAAAGCACATAACAGCAGATTTGAAAAGACAGAGGAAAAAATTAGTGATGTTGAAGATGGTCATCTGAAATCAAACAGGAGAACAGATAGATTAAAAGACAGAAAAAAATTCAGAAGAGACTTAGGGATTTGAATGACAACACAAAACACATAAATATACTCATTATAGGCATCCAAGAGGGAGAAGAGAAGGGAAAGGAGGCAAAAGGAGTGTTGGAAGAAATAATGGCTGAAAATTTCCCAACTCTTTTTAGGGACATGGACTTACATGTCTAGGAAGCGCAGCACACCCCAAACAGTATAAATTCTAACAGCCCTACCCCAAGACACATACTTGTCAAATTGTCCATGCTCAAGACAGAGAGAAAACTGAAAGCAAGAGAAAAGAGATCCATCACATACAAGGGAAGCTTGATAAGATTAAGTGCTGATTTCTCATCTGAAACCATGGAATGCAGAAGGCAGTGGTATGACATAGTTCAGGTGCTAAAAGAAAAAACTTTCAGCCAAGAATTCCCTATCTAGCAAAACTGGCATTAAAAAATGAGGGAGAGTTCAAAACATTCACAGATAAACAGAAATTAAGAGAGTTTGTCCACAAGAAACCTGCCCTTCAAGAAATACTAAATGAGTTCCAGAGGTTGAAAGGAAAAAACAGGAGATGGGGTTGGAGGAGCGAGTAGGAAAGAAGATTATTGGTAAGAATAACTAAAAAGATAGAAAAACATACAACATATAGACACTTAAAGAAAATATGGCTAATGTAAGTAATTTCTTGACAGTAACAACATTGAATGTTAATGGATTAAACTCTCCAATCAAGAGACACAGATTGGCAGAATGAATAAGGAAATAGGACCCATCTATATGCTGTCTACCAGAAACTCACCTTAGACCCAGGGATGCAAGGAGGTTGAAAGTGAATGGTTGGAAAACAATTTTACATGCAAACAATAACCAAAAAAGGGTGGGAGTAGCTATACTTATATCAGACAAAATAGACTTTAAATGCAAAACTATTGTGAGAGACAAAGAAGGACACTATATATTAATAAAAAGGATAACCTATCAAGAAGAAAGAACAATGCTAAACATTTATGCACCTAACAAGAGCACCTCATAATACATGAGGCAAAAATTGGAAAAACTGGAGAAATAAATGCCCCTACAATTATAGTGGGAGACTACAATTATAGTGGGAGACACCATTAACACCATTAGACAGAACATCTCCACAGAGGATCAATAAAGAAACAGATCTTGAAAAATACACTAGAGGATCTAGATGTAATAGACATATACAGAAGATTACATCCAAATACAGCAGCATACACATTCTTCTCAAGTGCACATGGATCATTTTCTAGGATAGACCACATGCTAGGTCACAGAATAACTCTCAACGAATTCGTAAAGATTGAAATTATACAAAGTATTTCTCTGACTACAATGGGATTAAGCTGGAAATCAAGAAGGGGCAGAGAATCAGATTAGGCACAAAGATATGGAAGTTAACACACTTTTAGACAATCAGTGGGTCAAGATGAAAATTGCAAAAGAAATCAGTAACTACCTTGAAACTAATGAAAATGAAAACACAACGTATCAAAACCTATGTGATGCAGCAAAAGCAGTGCTGAGAGGGAAATTTATAGCCATAAATACCTATATTAAAAAAGAAGAAAGCTAAAATCAAAGACCTAACTGCACACCTGGAGGAATTAGAAAAAGAATAACAAACTAATCCCAAAACAAGTAGAAGGAAATAACAAAGAGCAGAGCTAAATGAAATTGAAAATAAGCACTAGGAAAAATTAAAACCAAAAGCTGGTTCTTTGAGAAGATTAATAAAATTGACAAACCCTTAGCTAGACTAACAGAAAAAAAGAAGATGCAAATACATAAAATAAGAAATGAGGAAGGAGATATCATGACTGACCCCACAGAAATGAGTATCATAAGAGGATATTTTGAAAAATTGTATGCCAATGAGATGGATAACTTAGATGAAATGGACAAATTCCTAGAAACAGACAAGCAGCCAACAATGACGAAAGAAATTAATGAACTCAACAGACCAATCACAAGTAACAAGATTGAATCAGGGAAGCGGGTGTGGCTCAGTGGATAGAGCCCCCATTTACCATATGGGAGGCCCGGGTTCGCGTCCCGAGGCCTCTTTGTGAGGGCACACTGGCCTGAGCGGTGCGGTGGGCTGATGCAGCAACCTCACGGCAGGAAGCGGGTGTGGCGCAATGGATAGAGCACCCGTTTACCATATGAGAGGCCCCGGGTTCGCTTCCCGGCGCCTCCTTGTGAGGGCAGGCGGGCTCGCGCGGCGCCGTGGGCTGATGCGGCGAGACCTCACAGCAAGGGGGAGATAAGCAGACACAGAGAAGACACGCAGCGAATGGACACAGCAGCACAAGCAGCAAGGGGGGGATAAATAAATAAATAAAAATAAATAAATAAATCTTTAAAAAAAAAAAAAAAGATTGAATCAGTCATCAAAAACCTGGAAAAATGAAACTTCTAAGGTAGAAATTGGAGGCTCAAACTGAATATCATACTCATAATATGATGAAACCAATAGAAAAGAAAAAAACCCAGGAATTGACAAAATTATAAGCACAAATTTGTATACAATAAAGTTGGCAGCTCTTATCTGTAGGGAAAATATGGACATTTTAATAAATGGAAGAGAAATAACAGGATAACCATATAGAAAAATATAAACGGGTTAATTTCTGATACCAACCCAGAAGGATAAATTCCAAATGAATCAGCTATCCACATTTCAGGATAAAAAAAAACACACAACTAGACTAAATCTTTTATTTTTTTAAAAGATACTTAGATTATATACATGTTACACAAAAAATATAGGGATTCCTATATGCCCCACTCCTCACACACTCCCACATAAACATCCTTCATTAGCGTGGCACATTCATTGCAATTGATAAACGCATCCTGGGGCATTGCCACTGAGCATGGACCATAGTTCACATTGCAGTCTACATTCTCTCCCACATAGTTCTGCATGTTATGTGACAAAATGGCCTATATCTGTTGCCATGTCATTCAAGATGTTTCCCAAGTCCCGAAAAAGCCCCTGTATTACAACTGTTTTCCCTCTCCCTGCCCCCAGAGCCTCCAGTGGGCACTGCCTCCACATCAATGTTGTAATTTCTTCCAATGCTAGAATCACAATATGTCTATAGTAGAATACCAGTAAGTCCGCTCTAGCCCATAGTTCTTTACCCAGTCCTGAGGATTCTGGGATGGTGATGTCTACTCTACCTCTAATTGAGAGGAGGCTTCAATCCCATACAGCTGATGAATGGGACTCTTTTGCTTGCAGTTGTCAGTTCTCTCATATCCTTGGTATAGTGGTTGTCAATCCTCACCTCCTTGTTAGTTGTCCTGGGTGAGTCCAATGAACTGGAGAGTAGGTGCTGCAACTCCGCTGAGGTTCCAGGCCCAGCTGGCACATGGACAACCCAAAGACTCCAGTCTCTGGACGTACACCTACAAACTCCAGCACCAAGTATAGGTTTAAATAGAAGGGACAGATGAGCCATGTGTAGGGAAGCCATAATTGAGTCCAACTCTGTCAGTCTCAGGAGCACAAACTCCAAAGTAGGGCCCACTGGCAAGGCACCAAACTCCAGAGCTATCTGCCCTGACCATAGGAACTGGGCAGAGCCCTCAGGAGCCCCACTATTTGGGGTAGTATCCACTTTGGCAGTCTATGAAATCCTGCTGAGGTGTGCAGAAGCATTACCTCTGGGATGACCTCCCGACTCACTTTGAAGCCTCTTAGCCATAAAACTCATTTGTCTTTACCTTTTCCCCCTTTTATTTGAGGTCTTTTTCCAGTTGCATTGCTAATTTGTGCTTGGGAGTAATCCCTCAGTGCCAGGGAGGCTCATCCCTGGGACACTAGACTAAATCTTGAGTTCTATAACCTAGGAATGGGGAAAACTTCCCTAATCATGACTTGATGAAAATTACTACATTACAGTTTTTAAAATAAAGCAAAAGCAAGCAAAACTTGTGCCTGTCAAGAAACACCACAGGAAAAGTATAACGATAAATAGGGAAAAAATATTTGCATCTTGTATCACAAAGATGCAAAATCTTATAAACAGCTTCAAAAATATAATGGAGCAGGTGTAGCCCAGTGGTTGAGCAACTGCTTCCATGTATGAGGTTCTGGGTTCAATCCTAGGTATCTCCTAAAAAACAAGTGTTGGAGAGGATGTGGAGGAAAGGGAACTCTTATCCACTGCTGGTGGGAATGTTGAATGGTGCATCCATTGTGGTGGATGGTTTGGCGGTTCCTCAGGAAGCTAACTATAGAACTTCCATATGATACAGCAATCCCACTTCTGGGTATATACCCAGAAGAACTGAAAGCAGGGACATGAACAGATATATGCACAGCAATGTTCATAGTGGCATTATTTACTATTGACAAAAGTTGTTTATATACATACAATGGAATATTACTCAGCTGTAAGAAGGAATGAAGTACTGACACACGGGACAACATGGATGAATCTTGAAGACCTTATGTTTTGAAAGCCAGTCACTAAAGGACAAATATTACATGACCTCACTGATATGACCTAAGCAAACTGAGCAGGCACACAGAGCTAGAATCTGGAAGAAGGTTAATAGAAGACAGAAAGGGAGTAGAGTGTGGTGAGCCAGTGCTCAGTATGGGCAAAACCTATGATAAGGGGAAAGGGGTGGTTTGGCACTGGATTGGGTGATAGTTGTGCAGGGATGTGAGTGGGGTTGACTGTGCTGGAATGTGAGGGTGAGCGGCAGGTGGAGGGTTGATTGGACTATCCATGGAACTGGGGGGAGGGCTGGAGGAAGGAAAAGGGTGAACTCTGGGGACTTGCAGGTCTGTGGTTAAAAATACAATGGTGGTTTATAGCAAATATGGCAGAGGAAGGTTATTGGTGCATGGCGTTGGGGGGTGGGGGATATGTAGGAAAGGGTGCACCTGGGGTATGCTTCCATGGAATATGAAAATTTGTTTTGTCATAGCGTGTTATCTCAGTGGGTGAAGACCATCACATTAAATAAGAAAGTATTAAACTCCCATCCTAGTGAGTCCTATTATGTTCTCAAATAGAGGGGCTAGAGTCTCTTGAGAACATAGGAAGTGCCTAACAAAAGAAGATGGCCCAATATGTTAAGTCCTCAATATTAATGCATGTAACCATGAACCTTATTCTTCAAAAATTGCAACCTAGTTGTTACCATGGGTTCTGATGGGAGGGGGAGGGAAGAATGGATGGAGCATGGGGTATTTTTAGGGCACTGGGATTATTCTGCATGATCTTGCAATGACAGTTGCCATTATTCATTTTGTTAGAACTTATAAAAGTGTACAGTATAGAATGTGAACCATAATGTAAACTCTGACCATTGTTAGTGGCAATGCTTCAATATTTGTTCATCAATTGTAACAAATGTACCATAATCATATGTTATTAATAGGGGTAAATGTGAGGGGGCATGGGTTATATGGGATATAATCCCCTATATTATATATATATATATATATTTTTTTTTTTTCCTCGCGAGTGGCTCCCTTGTCTGTTATTGCTCATTGTTTGCTTGTTTTGTGTTTGCTAATTGTTTTTGCTTGTCGTCTGCTGTTTGTTTGTTTTTTCTCATTGTCTGCTCATTGTCTTTTTGCTCATTGTCTGCTCATTGTTTCCCTATATTTTCTGAGACTTTTCTGTTACCTAAACCTTCTTTGAAAATAAAGTGAAAAACAAAAAGACACAGGGAACATACAGAAGAAATTGTCACTGTACATAAAAGATAACATATCATACGGTAATGAAAGACAATGCAAAAACTACTCCAAAAATTTTTAAAATATATTTTTTATTTTTAATTAGTTTTATTGATTTTTTAGATTTGTTTCTGGGGAGGTTTTGGATTGCAGAAGAGTCTCAATTGTGGCACAGGAGGCTCACTGGTGCAGGGTGTCAGTGGTGGGGGGGATGCGTGGAGAGGAGTGAACCTCGGGCATGCCTCTATGGAATATGAATGTATTCAAGTGGTCATTGGAAATTGTCTTGGTGGGTGGAGACCCACACAATAACTGAAAGAATATTGAATTCCTAACCTGGGTAGTCCTGCTACATTCTCTAATAGAGTGGCAAGAATCCCTAGAGTACATGGGCAGCGCCTAGCGAAGGAGGACAGAACAACATGCCAGGTACTTGATATTGATTCTTGTACTTTTGTGCCTTGTTCTTGTGAAATTGAAACTTAGCATAGTATTATATATTGCCTAAGAGTTACCTCCTGAATACCTCCTTGTTGCTCTAATGTGGCCTCTCTCTAAGTCAAACACAGCATATGAACTCATGAACTCATTACCTTCCCCCCACATGGTACAGGACTCCCAGGGATAAGCCTCCATGGCACCAAGGGATTATTACCAAGTGACAGCTAGCAATGCATTTGGAAGAAGACCTTGACCAAAAGGGGGAATTATTAAATACAAATGAGTTTTTATGGCTAAGAGATTTCAAAGTGAGTTGGGAGGTCATTCCAGAGGTTACACTTTTTTACGTCTTAGGAGGATCTCACCAACTGCCGCAGTAAACAGTGCCTCGAACAGGGCTCTAGAGACATCTGGACACTATAGGCAGGGAAGACAGCCCCAGGAATTTGGCATCCTGTCTGTTGGCCTTACTTTGGAATTTATTAAAACCTAGGGGGATGGATGTGGCTCAAATGGTTGGGCCTCTGTCTCCCATATGGAGGGACCTGGGTTTGATCCCTGGGACCTCCCGGTAAAAAAAAAACCTATCTCTCCAATGTATTGGAGTTGGACTCATAATTTTCCTACACATGGTTCTTAGGCCCCTTTTATTTGAACCTAAAATTAGCACTATTATCAGTTTTTATTTATTGAGACTTAAATCTTCTACTTGTTCCTATGCTGGTGGAACAAAGTTGCAGCCAGCACCTACCCTCCAAAATTCATCAGACTGACCCAGGACAACTGTACAGATATATAAGTGTAAGGAATGGGTTAAGAATTGTGAACCAATAGTAAAGAATGTGCAGATGCTGGGAGTCTTCTTCCCACAGGCACCAAGGAATGTTAACTGGGTCTGGTCGGTGGGAGGATGTGCTTGAAGGCCATGCCTGCAAGTAAAACACATAGCTATGTCAAAACTTTCCCATGAATATGTGACTACACAGTTTCACCTTACCATAGATTACGTCCATATGGGTGTTGGCTCACAACCTTCTTCTCCCTTTCTATTTATTGTAGACCTATTTTCCAGACAATAGCTCTCTGAATCTGCTCAGTTTGCTTAATTCATATCAGTGAGGTCATTTACTGTTCATCCTTCAATTCCTGGCTTGCCTCACTCAACATAAGGTCCTCAGGATTCATCCATGTTATCCCGTATGTTAGCACTTTATTCCTTCTTACAGCTGAGTAAAATTCCATTGTATGTATGTACCACATTTTGTTTATCCATTCATCTGTTGATGGACACCTGGGTTGATTCCAGCTTTTGGCAATAGTGAATATTGCCACTATGAACATTGGCGTGCATATACCTGTTCGTGTCTTTGCTTTCAATTCATGTGGGAGGGTGTGGGAGGTGTGGGGAGTGGGGCATATGGGAATCCCTGTATTTTTTGTGTAAAATTTATGTAATCTATCTTTTAAAAATATATAAAGAAATTAATAAAAAATAAAATGTATTACCAAAAAAAATGCATTTCCATGCAGGCAAAAAAAACAAAACAAAACAAAAATCTTTCCCATGAACAGAATAGGGTGCTTCTGAGATTTCATGTCCCTCCTTGGGGGAGTTGGCCACTTCCCCAGGGACAGGCTTTGTTGTTTCAGAATGTGCTGACAACTCACGAGTTGCAAAGATTAGTAGGAGTTATGAGATTCTGAACTCCTTAGAAAGGGGAGGCCCCTTGACTACTGATTGAAGTCTCACCCAGGAGAGGACGCTCTGTATGGGACCATGATTCCGATCAGGACTCTGGTCAGCTGTTGAACGGGACTTCTCAGTTTCATGAGAGACCAGATGTTGGTGTGTCCACCGGTTTAGTGACTTTGTATATACACGTATCATTACTTTCTTATTAACTATCTGGTGGCTTGTGAATTTCCACAACAGTTGGACCCGTTTGTTGCTTGCAGGCCACACATTTAATTAACTACTAACAAGCAGCTATTTCTATGTACTATTTTTTTTTAAGGTTTATTTTATTTATTTCTAACCCCCCCTTGTTGTTTTTACACTCGCTGTCTTGCTCTCTGTATCCATTCGCTGTGTGTTCTCTGTGTCTGCTTGTCTTCTCTTCTTGTCTTCTCCTTAGGAGGCACCGGGAACTGATCTTGCATCCTCCGATGTAGGAGAGAAGCACTCAATCGCTTGAGCCACCTCAGCTCCTTTGTTCGTTGTTTCTCTCATTGTCTCTCCTCTTTGTCTTTTTTTGTTGAGCCAGCTTTCTGCACAGGCCAGCACGCCGCGAGGGCCAGTTCACTGCGCAGGCCAGCTAGCTTTCACCAGGAGGCCCCAGGAAACGAACCCGGGACCTCCCATGTGGTAGACAGGAGCCCAATTGTTTGAGCCACATCTGCTTTCCTCTATGTACTATTCTGACTTAAAAATGTGTTAATTGTTGTTTTCCATTTTCCTTTAAGCTATCTCTTTGACCTATTTTTCTTGTTATATGATTATTGCTTAACTATAATGAGCCTTTAATTACCCATTTGCGTAAAGTTTTCCTTAGTGTGTATTTCAAGTGTCTGCCTCTTCCTTAAGCAAAACATTTTGGCGTAGTTGGCAGGATACTTTTTTTTCTTTTTAACTTGATTTTGTATATTTAATAATTGAAAATATAAACAATTAAAAACTAAAAAGAAAACGCAGTTGAGTAAAAACATACATTTCTCAATTAGATGTACTGGATGCATATAAAATTTTCTTTTTGAATCACACAATATGTTACACAATATATTTGGTTCATAGTAATGCAATCATACAGTATTTGTCCTTTTGTGTCTGGCTTGCTTCACTCAAGATAATGTCCTCCAGGTTCACCCATGTTGTCATATGCTTTA
>JAQZBX010031409.1:0-26340 GCA_029593785.1 Cabassous unicinctus | reverse complement strand
ACCCAGGTTGTGATTAAAGATAATAATGGAGTGAGTGTAGCTCAGTGGTTAGAGAACCTTCTTCCCCTTTATGAGGGCCTGGGTTTCTGGGTTTGGTCCCTGATACCTCCTTAAATTATATTTATAACAATAAGCTAGAAAATAGTGGAGTCTAACTGCACCATCTGATATCGATGCAGGAAGACAACTTATCTGATACCAATACAAGAAGAGAAGCTAGCAGCTTAACAGAGAAATCAGGTAAAGGCAGTCAAAGAGAAACTGGCTCAAACCACAGTCAGTGGTAGAATAGGGAAAGTCATGGTGACTGAATGCTTGTACAAGGCAGTAGTGTCTGAGAAGCAATATAAGAGGTTATACACTTCAGGGAAATTGACAAGCCAGGTCACTTAGAAAATAAACCAGCAAAGTAGCAAATGTTTGTCTTCACTGAACTAGCCCAGCCAGGTCACTTAAAAAATAAACAAGCAAACTAGCAAATAACAATGACAGCCTTTGAGGCAGAAGCAGGGTTAATATAAGAGTTACCACAATATTTTATATAAAATGTCCAGTTTTCAACAAAAAAATTATGAGACAAGCAAATAAACAAGAAGGTGTAACTCATACAGAAGGAAAAAACAAACAAACAGGCAACAGAAACTGCTATTGAGAGGGCCCAGATTTTGGACTCAGGAGACAAAAGCTTAAAAGAATATATTGAAAATATATTTCAACAACTAAAAGAAGCCATGCTTAAAGAATTAAAGGAATTTATGATACTGATGTCTTACATAACAGAGAATATCAATAAAGAAATAGAATGTACACAAAGAACAATTAGTAATTCTGGAGAACAAAAGTCCAATAACTAAAATAAAATAATTTGCTAGAATGTCTTGAGGGTAGAGAGACACTGGGAAAAGAATCAGTGAATGTGAAAACAGGTTGATAGAGATTATGCAATCTGAAAAACAGAAAGAAAAATGTAGACAAATGAACAGTCTTAAAGAAATATGAAACAATATAAAAGCACAACAACACACATGTAATGGGAGTACCAAAAGGAGAAAGAAGCAGAAATAATATTTAAAGAAACAATGATTAAAATCTTCCCAAATTTGATGAAAAACATCAATATACACATGCAAGTTCAAGGAATACCAAGTTAGATAAATGGAAAGAAATCCATACCCAGACACATCATAGTCAAAATGTTGAAAGACAAAGACAAAGAGAAAATCCTGAAAGCAGCAAGAGTAAAGGAGTCATTATGTACAGAAATAGTAGGATAACATATATGAAGTGCTGAAAGGAAAAATCTATCAACAAAGAATCTTATTCCAGAAAAAGTTCTTTTAAATATGAAGACTACATGAACACATTCCTACATAAACAAAAACGAAAGAATTGTTTGCTAGAAAACCTACTTTAAAAGAAAAACTAAAGTTCTTCAGATTGAAAGTACCAGATTATGATTTGAACCCACATGAAAAAATAAAGAGCAAAGTAAAGGTAATTATGTTGTCAATTATGAAATGTAATAAACTTCTTATTTCTTTTCCTTTTATCTCTTAACTGATTTAAAGATTAATTACATAAAATAATGTAGTTATTTTATTGTATTTTGTGGGTTATTAAATACAGAAATGAGATATATTTGGCAATAACAGCACAAAGGATGTGGGTGGAAGCAAAGCTGTACTGGAGGCTGGAGTAAGGAAATGATACAAGATGGTACCTCAAATCCACAAGAAGAAATGAAGTAAATCAGAAATATGAAATAATGTTAATATTTTAAACTATATAAATATATATTAGCACTCCTTTATCCTCTTAGTTTCTTTAAAAGATACAAATTATATATTATGATAATTATAAGAAAGTATTGCTATAGTTGAAATATATATTGGTGCAATATGTATAACAATAATATTACCTAACCATGGAGGATGAAGTAAAAATACAAAGGAATAATGTTTCTATATCTCACTAGAATTAAGTTAGTATGAACTTGTAGTAGTAGATTCTGATAAGTTAAAATGCATCTTGTAAACCTAGAAAAACACTAAGAAAGTAAATAAAAAATACAGTGAAAAAAATCATGAAATGAATTAAAATGTTATATTAGAAAATATTAATTTAATGCAAAAAAGCAGTAAAGGCATAATAGAGGAACAAAAATGACATGAGACTATAGAAACTCAAAAGTAAAATGGCAGATGTAAATCCAATATTATAATAAAAAGCATTAAATATTAATGGATTAAATAACTCAAACAAAAAGCAGATATTATCAAGCTGAATTTGAAAAAACCCAACTATATGCTGTCTATTGGAGATAATATTTTAGAGTCAAAGTTATAAATAGGTTTAAATAAAAACAATGAAAAATATATACCATGAAAGCAGCAAACACAAGAGAGCTAGTGTGGGTATACTAATAGTAGACAAATAGACTTTAAAACATAAAATGCTACTAAAGATAAAGAGAAACATTGTATAATATGAATGAGTAATACTTTAGGAAGATATAAGAATTATAAACATATCTACATCTAAAAATAAAGTTCTCATGTCAAAGCAAAATCTGATAGAATTGAAGGGAGAAATGGAAGATTCAACAATAATTGGTGAATTCACTACCTCACTTTCAATAGCATTTAGAACAAATAGCAAGAATATAAATAAGGGTATATAAGACTTTAAGCACATTATAAGCCAACTATACCTGGCAGACATCTATAGAATATTCCACCTAACAACAGCAGAGCACACGTTTTTCTAAAGTATACATGGAATATTCTCCAGGATAGAACATATGCTAGGTCCAAAAGCAAGCTTCAATAAACTTAAAAAATTAAAATATCACAGAGTATATTCTCTGAACACAATGGAATGAAATTAAAAATCAATAATAGAAGAAAATTTACCATTTTAATAAATATGTGGAAATTAAACAACAAATCTTTAAGAAGCTATTGACAGAGGATTGTGAGAAGTAGGTGGAGTAAGAAACTCCAGAATCAGTCTGTCCATCAGAACAACTATTAAACAGTCAGGACTGTCTGAATCAATTATTCAGTAATCCAGAGTGCAGTAGAACTCTGTGCAGCATCCAGGGAAGAGCAGGAAGAAAAGGACGGTAAATTGCAATAAATACCAGTGAATTGCAGTCTTCATAGGTGGCTACCATTGCACATCCCAAAGCCTCAGAGTCGGCAACAGGGAAGTACTCAAACCCAGCCGATGGTGCAGATTGCTGATATCAGGGTGGAGCATAAAGACCTAACACTTCATACTGAATGTGACTCCAAATTGTAACTCAAATTCACATAAAAAAATAAAAAGCACAGTAAAGGTAATTATATTGCTAATTTTGAAAGATAATAAAATTGCTTATTTTTCCCTTTCTCCTCTTAGCTGATTTAAAGAGTAATTACATAAAACAACTTACATGTTATTGTATTGTTTGGCCTATAATATATAGAAATGAAATATATTTGACAATAACAGCAAAAAGGATGTGGGTGGAAGCAAAGCTGTACTGGAGATTGGAGTAAGGAAATGATGAGTGGATTTGAAATCTACAGGAAGAAATGAAAAAAATCAGAAACACTAAATAATGTTAATATTACAAACTCTATAAATATATGATATTTCTCCTTTTTCCTCTAAGAACAAATCATACACCTAAATGTAAGAACTAAAACTATAAAATTCTTAAAAGGAAACATAGAAAACTACCACCAGGATCTTATATCGAAATTTAAAGCTTTTTTTCATCAAAAAAATTATCAAGAAATTTAAAAGACAACCAATAGAATGGGAGAAAATATTTGGAAGCCATATATGTTATAATGGTTTAACATCCAGAATATCTGAAGAACTCTCACAACCCAACAACAAAAAGACAAAACCAACTTAAAAATGGACAAAGGTCCTAAATAGATATTTCTCCAAAGAAGATTTACAAATGGTCAATAAGCACATGAAAAGGTGCTCAATGCCATTAGTCATTAGGGAAATGTAAATCAAAACCATGAAATACTACCTCACATCCACTGGAATGACTAGTATTAAAAAATTAAAAAAAAGACGTGGAAAATTGGAAGCCTAGGATATTTTTGGTTGGAATGTAAAATGATACAGGAACAATTTGTCAATCCCTCAATACTTAAATATAGAACTATCATATTTCCCAACAATCCCACTTCCTAGTATGTTCTCAAAGGAATTGAAAACATAGACAAAAACAGATATTTGTACTCAGGTGTTTATAGTGGCATTATTCACAGTAGCTAAAAGGTGGAAAGAATCCAAGTGACCATCAGCAGATGAATGAACAAAATATGGTATATACATAAAATGGAATATTACTCATCCATAAAAAAGAATGAAGTTCTAATATAATCAACAACATGGATAAATCTTGACGACATCATGCTGAATATGTCAAATAGAGAAGGTCAGGTACTGTATGATTCCTCTTATATGAAATAATTAGAATATGCAAATTCATAGAGACAGAAAGCAGAGTGCACTTTACCAGGCATAATGGAGAATTAGTGAAAATGTGTTCATAGTTTCTGTTTGAGGTGATGGAAAAGTTTTGGCGATGGATGGAAGTAAGGAGGCCAAAATATTGTGGATGTGATTAATTCCATTTAATAATATGCTTGGGAGTAGTTGAGATAGGAAATTTTACATTGCATATATATTAACACAATTTAGAGAGAAAGGAAGAGAGAGAGAGAGAGAGAGGGTCTGAGACAATAATTAAATGCAATACGTGATTCTGGACTGGTTTGAATAATTTAGGAGGAAATTCCCAAGAGGACAATATTGAGACAACTGATAAAATTGGAATATAGACTGCATTTTTTTATATCTGTGTTAAATTTCTTGAACTTGATAACTGTACTTAATGTGGTTACATAAGTCACAATCTGTGTTCTTAGGAAATATACATAGAAGTATTAATTGTTCAAGGCACATGATATATGTAACTGACTCTTAAATGTTTAGAAAATTGATGGATGCATGGAAGGACAGAAGGATGGATGGATATGTAGATAATAGATTAAGTATGGCAAAATGTTAAAAGTTGGTAAATCTGGGTCTCTGAGGAAGAGATATATTGGATTTCTTGTACCGGTTTTGCATTATTTTTCCAAATATTTTGGAAGTGTGAA
This sequence comes from Cabassous unicinctus, assembly GCA_029593785.1. Taxonomy (NCBI): domain Eukaryota; kingdom Metazoa; phylum Chordata; class Mammalia; order Cingulata; family Chlamyphoridae; genus Cabassous; species Cabassous unicinctus. The sequence goes on along the minus strand of JAQZBX010031409.1, from coordinate 21,166 downwards.
ATTCTTTTAAAATAAAAAGCGTATATAAAAAAAAATGATTGCAAATATCAGGCTGCAGGGGAAACCTGCTGAACTGAAAGATTGCCTTAAATCTTTACCAACAGCCATAGTGGAAGAATTGAAATATTATTCTCATGCTTAAGAGATTACAAATTTAATATATAATTTCATTGTTTTCTACTTAATGTGGAAATTGCTTAATATGAACAAATGAAACTCAGGGAATAATTTTAGCCAAGAAATAAAATTCACAGAGTTTTATGGAGATACATTTTAAACAGATAAAAAAGAAAATCAGAGAAGATGTAGAAGGACTTTGTCCTAAAACATTTATGATGCAATGAGAAATCTGTTCCTAAGAGGGGCTTACATGTCTCCAACAGAACAAGAATTTATTTATTCATTTAGTAAATATTTTTGGATAGCTACCATAGGAATACAACTGTAGGAATTGGTAGTATGGTGGTGAATAAAACAAACATGTGCCCTGTCTGTAGAGGACTTGCATTGTAGTGGTGAGAAGGCTATCTTTACAAAGAAAAAGGAAATGCATAATTATAAAACTGCAATGCAATTTAAGAACTGTAAAGTAAAAGTGTAAAGTTAAATGGTACAGGAGGCCAGTCACAAGACACTGTTTTGCAATGCAGATTTTTTTCCTACTTAATTTGAAGAATTAGGCTAAATATCTCTGTAAGTTGGAAATGTGATATTTTCCCCAGAATAAAGGGGGAAAATGAAAGGAAAAGTGAATTTTCAATTGTTTTATATAATGGAAAATAGGAAATAAAAGATAATAGGAACAATGTGTTCCATCAATCGTGATGAAGTAGGTTTGGGGAGAAAGAATTGAGACCATGTAAAAGTGTCACCTCTGAAAAGTCTTATTTCTATATAGCAGTTCCAACATCTTTAGATAAAGTTATTCTGAAAGAAATTTGAATTGGGGCCTATTTTGAAACCCTAAAGGGAACCAAAGTTATTGTAAAACAATCTAATTTATTAATTAAACTACACATTAGCAGTAAATGAATTTGACATTGCTTTCTTAACATGCTTGGACATAACCTTTTCTTTATTAATGAATTTAGATATCTTGACTCCAAAAGACTAAACTAATGTGATAAAAAAAAACATTTTAGCATGAAATATACATGTATTTGCACAACCAACATTTAACACATTAAAAGAGATTAATAATAATAATACACTATGATTGGGCCATACATGTATACGAAGTGACAGGTGCTTTATAAATTTTTTACTAAATCTCTCAAGTACACAATTCTATTTTTAGATGAGAAAAACGGTAGTTCAGAGAAACTAAATAGCCAAAGATCCACAGCTAATTAATTGTACTTTGAAGTCAGGGTTGTTTGGATACAGAGCTCAGGTTTTCTTTTCTTAGCCACTTGATCTCCCAGAGTAACCCTCAAGATAATATTTCTCAACAATTCCTAGCCCAGTCTCATTGGGATAGTAAAATTGGGAGAGACTAAGACCTGAACTATTATACCGTTAGGCAGATAAATAACCTACTAAAACATTGTAGGTTTCATTATCTCATCAACAAAAATTGAAATATTTAAGAGCACACTGTATTCAATTCCAAATATAGGGAGAAAAGGCAATCTCATATATTCTTGTTAGAAGTGCAGTTAATAAAATCCTTAGGGAGGGAAAGTTGGCAGAAATCTATCAAAATTACAAATACATAAACAATTTTATCCAACAATTCTGCATCTAGGAATTTATCCTATAATTATGATTACACATGGATACAAGGTTATTCATGGCATCATAATTGAAAATTTTTAAAAATGTGTATCACTTAAATGTCCATCAATAAAGGCCTGGAATATACATTCGTACGATGGAAAGCACTGCAATGGGATAAGAGAATGTAAAAGCTTGTTGTGCATTGATATGAAAATCTCTCCAAGACACAGATTACACATGCTATTAGTTTTGTAAAAATGAGATGCGTGTGTGTGTGTGTGTGTGTGTGTGTGTGTGTCTATATTGGCTTGTATTTTCATACATATTCTCTGAAAGGAGAAATAAGACTATAATAACAGCAAATACCTGAATATAGAAGGATGGCAGTAAGATGGTTGAATGAGGGAAACATTTATAATGAACTTTTCATATTTTTATGTGTAAATCATGTGACATATACCTATACAAAAATCATCCTAAAAAGTTTAGGGGAAAAAAATACTTTATGTTCAGGCCCAGGAAACATTTTGGAAACCTAAAGTATCATCACATCTTAGAATATCCCTTAGCCTTGTACCATGTTGACCTAACTGATACCACTGGATCTTATCCTTGAATTTGAGCTTGGCATGCCGCTTTCCTTCTGGGAAAGGAGACCTTTTGTGATATCCTGCCAGCTCTCACAACCCTGCTGAATATATATATTTTTTACAGCTGCCTAGTCACTGGCTTCATTCTCTTCTGAGTGCATTGACCCCTTGAAACCACATTCCTAATAATTCTAGACTTTGATTCCTGGATATTCTGAACAGTTCATTCGATGAGATGCCCTTAAATATTAATTCCTGTCTGAATGAAATCTGAATTTAAGATCTTTTCATAATGAAAAGTAGCAGATGATTTCTGCTCCTCAGTTGCCAGATTTATAACCCTGCTTACCTCTCCATTCCCTTTGTCCAGTGCTGTTGGAAGGTCTGAGTATAGCTTGCAAATCATCTTGTCAAATATCTAATACATAAAAAATTAAATTATATTGTGCTCTATTGTGCATAGCACCATTCCATCTAAGCCAAATATGGAAGGAAATAAATATTTTTGAATATTTTCTATAAGCTATGTCCTCTGCTGGCAACTTTTCATATATTATCTGATTCAACCTTCATTGCAGCCCTATAGAATAGATATTATTATCCTCATTTTCTGTTGAGTAAACTAAGATCCAGAGAAAGTACCTTTCTTGAGGTCATGATTTAGGATTGAGCTGTGATTATAGCCAGCCCTCTTGACTTTCAATCCAGTGCCATTTCTAATTAAACTTCATGGCCTCCAAACCACAACCCTGTTCATCAAAATCAGATGTTTAGTCAAAAGCCTATTTCCATTTCAGCAACTTCAGTGAATGGAGAAGAATTAGTAATTTTTCTTTGTGATAATTTTTCGAATTCCTCTATTACTATATAAATTTCTTGTGAAATGGCTAATATCTTTTAAATATCCTTTTGCCTTTTCTATTTGTTTGTCCTAGTTTTCTACCATATCAAATCAAAGTCAATACATAGTACTTTCTTTGTCTCTAGAACAGCCTAGAATAATTTTCTTGATAAACCAGTTATATGCTATGCTTTTTCTAGTCTGAAACACATACAATCCTTGTATTTTGGCAGCAGATAACTCAGAAAGCTCAACAAATGGAAGTTGTGATCTTTGCTAAAGACATCAAGCATTATTGGTCAAAAGGGTTAAATCTTTATTAGTTATAGATTCATATAATATATTTTAACTTTCATGAACTTATAAGGTATCTAGAAACAAGAATTTTTCTCTTCATCTTAGTTTTTTTTTAAATTCAGATTTCTTTTGTCTCTTTTTACAAGTCTATTTTATGTGGTCTGTTACATCAAGCATATGTACCTGGTTTGAGAACACTTTGATTTGTGGTGCCCCTTTTCTGACTTAAATTTTCTCATACATGTCTGAATTACTTTTCAAATTCTCAGGAGAATAAGGAAATGTCTTCCTTTGTTTAGTGTAGTCCATACTCTTTCAAATTCAAAAGAAAGTCATTGAATGCTTACAATGTGGTAGTCACTTGCGTTATAAAGAGGTGCAGTCATGCCATCATAGGGCTTATGTTCAAGTGGTGGAGGAAAAGACACAAAAATTTGTAATGAATCAAATAATTTTATACTTTAAAAGCTTACTTAAAAGAAACTCAAAGGGAACTGTAACAGAATACAGTGATGTGTGAGTGTGTGCATGTTTGGAAAGAGGGCTACTTGCACACAGAGATGGTGGGAAGACTTTCTGAGAAGGTTTATTTGTTGCTCAGACCTTAAGGAGGAGAAGAGGTTAACAATGAGAAGTCATCATAGAAGAAATCTCAAGAAAGCTGAAGAGTTTAAGCAAATTTCCCAGTTAGGGAGAAAAAGGATGATGTTCATGCTCATAGACCAAATGATCAATAATGTAACTGGAGTACAGGAGAGTACAGGAAATGTAGGGGGATGTTGCATTAGGGACTTTGCTTAATGGCCTTTTAGACCAAGAGAGAGAGTTTTGGTGTTGTACCAACTACAGGGGGAGTGACAGACTGATTAGGTTTTGTTTTGTTTTAATTTTTTAAGGCTATCACTCTCAAGCTAAATGGAGAATGATTTGTTGTCACAAGGATGGATGAAAGGAGACTTAATTAGGAGGCTAGAAGAGAATCAGGCAAGACATGATGGTAGCCTGGTCTAAGCAGAGTGTAGATTAAATAAGTTACTTGAAAATAAGATTAGCATAACTAGAAAAAGATTTGAATACAGAGACTGAGAGCAATGGAGAATCAAATATATACTCAATGTTAGGACCATTGCAGTCTCAGATAAGATAAAGCTAGGTGATGCAGCGTTAACAAATTACCACTGAAACCACATGGCATAACACAACAAAGTTTACTTCTTGTTCATGTTACATGTTCATTTGTGGGTCAGCAGGGGATTCTGCTCATGTAAGGCACACAGAGAATTGGAGTGACACGAACATTGGAGGTCCTCATACCAGAGTAAAAAAGGCTCTGCAGTGTCTCCCACATGCCATTAAATATCCTAGCCTGGAGGTGACCAACATCATTTCCACATATAACTCATTGGCTGAAACTAACCACATGGCCCCACCCAAACACAAGAGTGCCAGGAAATGCAATCCTACCCATGCTTGGAAGGCAGAAGGCTGGAAAATGTTTGTTAATTGGCATTAATGAATAGCACCATGTCTCCTCTTTGTATTTTTTTCAGAAAAAAACAAAACAAAACACCTGAGGAAATTTGCTAAAATCTATAGCCACACTGTTCATATGGCAGAAATGCCTGAATTTTCAGTTCCTGGACTTCAAAGAACTTCTGTCCAGAAGGTTAATTCTTAGGACAGGCACCGTGTGATGCCCAATGGATGTGTCTACAAGGCACGATTGAGCCTGACTGTAGCTCCCTCTTACATTCATATTGTCATATGTACTGTTTGTTGCACCATTATAGACAAGGGAAGAATGCAGACAGGTCTTGGTATTCTTAGCAAATGACACTTTAAAAAAGAAGTTTAAACGTTGTCATTTCAAATTTATCTACATTAATAAGAGTCAATTTCCATGTTAACTCAAATCCTTTGAGGAGTGTTCTTAAAATATTACAGTATTCCAGGGTCTATTCTCTATAGCATAATAGACTGTAATTTTCTTAAGACAGAACCGTATCCATCTTGTTAACCACTGCATTCATCTATATATAAAGCAGTGCCTGGCACAAAGTATATTATTAGATGAATGTGAATATGAATATTTAATATATACCATATATATTGCATAAACATGTTGCATATGATACTAAAATCTAATAATATATAACAGATTCATAATTTTGGGTAAAATATAAATGTATATTGAAATATATAGTGTAAGTTTTATATAAATAATATTGAGTGTCTAATATATGGCAGGCACACTCTTAGGTGATTTTGCTTCATCTTATTTATACCTCATAACAATGAGATGTTTTTGGTATTTTATTCCCATTTTAGAGTTGAGAAAACTAAAGCTTAACCTAATCCTAGCATTGTTAGGAGTTGTTCATTGATGCAAATTTCCTGGACTTCATTCTAATGGCATATTTCCCAAATTGGACATACAGCACCATGGTGTGTGCTGTGGGAAGTAAGCAGATAACTGCTAGAAAACTTCCTGAATCATCAATTTTACTTTAAGTATTTTTTAATGAAAAAAATATAATGATATAAAATGTAAAATTTGTTTGAAATTTTCAAAGAAAATAAACGTTAAAGGAATTTAAAGTGCATTACTTATTATGTCAATAGTACATATATTTGCTTAAGGTGTGTGTATTAGGTAAGAATTTAACTCAGATACGTTAAAGGGAAATCTGAAATATCAGTGCTTTATATAAGGGAGGGTTTATTGAGACGTCTAGAACTTGGCAGTCTCATGCTGGCAATGAGCCCCCATGATGTCACTGGGAACCCAGGTCCTTCTATCATTGGACTCAGCAATCCCGATCTTGGACTGGTTACTTCACGGTCACAAGATGTCCACTAATCTGTCTCCACTGCTGCATCTGTGTTCTAGAATTTGAGAGTACTAGAAAAGGACAAAAAGATAAGGCACAAGCCAACCAAGTTTGTCCACTTTTAAATAATTTCTTGGAAGCACAAACCAAAAGCTTCCTCTTAAACTTCTTGGCTAGAATTGTTGCACATGGGAAACTTTAGCTGCAAGGGAGGTTGGAAAAAATAGTTTCTATCTGAGCAATTGCCACATCCAATAAAATTGGAATTGTGATTGTAAGGAAGTGGATGAAAATGCTACCCACCCTAATAGTAACCTGAGTGCAAGTGGTGGCTAGAATAGGGCTCTGTCATGCTTTGGAGACAAGTCTATTGGTCATCGTTGAATTCTGCCCTAAAAAATTAGCCTCCTGCAAATGGAATATCCTTTATTTTAAAGGTTTGGGAAGGATTGCTCTAATTCTTAACAATACAATCCAACTGGATACCCCTACCCCTTGCAGAATCTACTGATTGCTGCTTGAACTTCCAAGCAGATCACTGATTTAGCCCTCCATAACTTGAGCTGAAGCCTTATATCTCTGAAATTAGGACAGATACTCCATCTAGGAATGCTTCATTTTCTGCTGACCCTGTGAGTGTTCTCTGCCTTTTATTGAGCATTTACAGTGGAAATTGTTCTCTTAATTTCTGACAATTTGGATAAAATAATATAATTGTGGAGTGGCTTTGAAAACCTCAATCATGCAAATGTCAAATGCAATTTACTTAAAGGAACTCTGCTATGGACAAACTTCTCATTAGAAAAAGTCCAAATTGGCTCAGTCACACTGCTCCAAAGTATAAGACTTGGACCCATTTTGTTTTTTCTGAAAAGCAAAATCCCTGAAACAAGACAGATGGGACTGTCCCCTTGCCAGGTGCTCTTTATTATTATTTTTATGTAATCCTATTGTGATCAAGGGTGAACCAGACCCTGCCAATGACAGGGAGGACAGCCCCTGGTGTTCAGGACTCTCTCAGGATTACTTCAAAATCCATGGAAACCTACTCAGTACACAAATCTCAAGATCCAGAGACTCAAATGTGATTTGCTCAGGATTACCTATTTTAGGGGAAAACAAATCTCACTTTTCCTAGTCAAGTCAGGGTTCAGTTATTAGCTAAAGTAAACCCTCCCACTATAATCCAGCATTTTCCATTTACCCAAAGCCCATTAAAATGCAGAATTTGGAGGACACAGGAAGTATACAGAGTCAAAATAAGTTATATAAAAACCATATGAATTTATATTACTATTTTATTAAAAATTTTGTATCTATTAAAATATGTATTTGAATAATAGCAATATTATTGAATTTGTTGTTCAGCAGTTATCTTTAAAGCACTTATAAACAATGTTCCACTGTACACAGAATAAATATCTAATATCTGGAAGAGGTGACCGGTGTGCTCAAAGTAAAAGTACATTAGATGATTAATAATGGAGTGGATAAAAAAGAATATGCTGGGGAGCGGGTGTAGCTCGGTGGTTGAGAGTGCCTGCTTCTCATGTATGAGGTCTTGGGTTCAATTCCCAGTACCTCATGTAGCAGTTTGATATTGTTTATGAATTCCAAAAATAGATATTGGATTATATTTGTAAACTGGTCTGTCCCTCTGGGCATATTAGATTATATTCGATTCAGAGGTTTCACTTTAACTTGATTAAATAATGATTAAGGCTTTGATTGTCCCACATTAGTAGAACATTGCATCCCTGCCCCCTTGGTGGGTGGGGACTCACAGAGAAAAGACATGGCAGAGAAGAATTTGGCATTTTAATGCTGGAGCCTGGGAAGTAAGCACGCAGAGGAACAGAGAGAATGCTCAATTAGACATGGCAAAGGCCTCAGGAAGAGAGGTGAGCCATTTGCCTGAAAGTCTACAGCTGGCCTTGTGGAGAAAGCAGAGCAGCTGAGCCCAGAGAGAAACAAGCCCCAGGAAAAGAGGAACCCAGGAAGCCTGAATCCTTGCAGACATCGGCAGCCATCTTGTTCCAACACATGGCAATAGACTTTGGTGAGGGAAGAAAATTATGTTATATGTCCTGGTAACTGTAAGCTTCTACCACAAATCAATACCCATTATAAAAACCAACCAATTTTTCGTATTTTGCATCAGCATCCCTTTTGCTGACTAATATGCTTCCTAAAAAAAATATGTTAACTCTTAAGTATCTTTTCTTAGATATGATCAAGTAAATCAAAGTTGATTTGTTTTTTAGATTATTAATTTAAATGACTTCTTAATAATAAGTTAAAAAATTTCACTCCAAATAAGTGTATAACAAGAGAAGAACAAATTCACACCATTTCTCTGTAATGGCATGTTTGCAATACACACCCTGTGTAATAAGCTCTTTGCAATTGTCCATATTTAATTTTAGAAAGACCAGTTCTCCTCGACCAGATAACAGACTCTCATTGTTATGTTCTTAAACAATGTTTCACTTCCAAAAGCCCCCACCTACTTAATGGTTATATCATCTCAGTGATATCATTCATTTACTCATACAAAAATTGTTTAATAAGCCATTCGTATGTGCCAGAAACTTTATTAGGTGTCAGGTCCATAACGGTGAATGAAACAGGCATGGTCTCCACTCTTGTGTAGCTTATAATCATTACCCTTTTTCCAACGATGAGCTAATGGAGATACCAAGGTTCAAGTTCTCATAATGGGGATACTATAGACAGATGCTAAAAGCTTTTAAATCCAGTGACATATTATCATTAGTGTGAACCAAATTCTATGGGGACTTATAGTATGCTATGGGATTTTTTTTACAGTCTACAAAAACTGGTTATGGCTTATACAAACGTCCTGTGCCTTAAAAATATTTGTAGGGCTTCTACTTCTGGAAAGGTGAAACAGATGGACTTTTCCCTCTTCCTCTTACTAAGTATAGCCAAAATCCCTGGACAGTTATATAAAACAAACATAAGAAGACTATGGGAGGTAGAGAGAATAAGCCAGAATAGATAGAGACCCTGATACCCAAGGAAGAGCATGGTGATGAGTTCCTTGAGTTTTCTCTTTGCATCCTATATTCCAGACATGGAACTGGAGAACCAGTAACCTGGAAATGCCAATGGACACAGTAAAAAAAGGCCCCGACAAAAGGCTGCTATCTGTAGCCAAAGAAAGGGGTAGCCTGACGAGACAGAAAACTTTCAGAAAATGACCAATCTATTCCAGCCCAACACCACAGAAAAAAACTGTTGTCCCACCCCTACTCCACCAGAAGGCTAAGTGGGAAGCCTAGATTTCTATCTTAGGCTGTAATGAGGTACCCCAAACTCCCATCAGGGTAGAGTTAAAGAAGCCAAGTATGGAAATCAGACTTCCACCTCCACCCAACAGTAACAAGGTACCCCTTCCCATTCAGTGTAAATCTAAAAAAACGTGCCTGGGACTACTGTGCTGAAAACTCCAAACCACTGATGAAAATTTCAAAGAAAATTTTAATAAATGGTGAGATAGATCATGTCCATTATTGGAAGACTGCACATAGTAAATATGTTATATCTCCCCAAATAGATTTTTGGATTTAATGAAATTCCTATCAAGATCCCAGCAAGATTGTTTGTAGATATAGACAAAATTATTTTTTTTTAAATATGAAGCTCAAAACACTGTAATTAGCAATGTAATACTTCATCTTTCATCTTTCACAGTAACACAGGTAATTAAAATGAAACAATCACTAACAACTCAAGGGAACAATCAAGGCAAAGATGGCCTCACAGTGCCCCCTAGCAAAACAGAACAAAATTCCTCTCCACAACATTGATTCTTTGTTATAAATCACAATCCAGGCTTTTTTTGGTTCAGTTCATTACTGAAACAATTTGAAAAATTATTGAAAAATATGCTGTTGTCCACTTAATCTTAGTGAAGCCAACCAGAATAATATTCCTTGATTGCAATCTGCAGTCATGAACTCATATGACTGATTTCTTTCCTATTTGCACCTCTCTTTCTTCATTTCCTCTTTCCTTTCTTCCTTTAATTTATTTTTCTTAACCTGTTATCTTGAACTTGAAAAACAATAGCAGTGAAAAACAAAGCTAATAGGACTTAAAGCTATTTATCTGTCTTCTAGTATTTCTTTCTTTTTTTTATTTGTAAAATGATATATAATACATATGCATATATGTGCATTTGTTTACATAAATGTTATTTGTTATATATATATGTATACATTTTATAAAGGTGCCTAGATTACCCAAATATTACTAAGAAACTACAGGGATTCCCATGCTCCCCGCCGCCCACAACCCCAACAACACCCCACACAACCATTCCCCATCCGTGTGGTACTACACCCACAATGGATATACACATCCTGGGGCCTTGCCACTGAGCATAGACCACAGTTCTGTGTTAACTTAGTTCACCATTCAGGTCTGTCAAGCAGACTATTTTTATATAGGACTAGGTGGATTTTGCTGTCTACTTATCTTGAACCTTTTAATTAAATGTCCTCTACCTGGAGCCCAGTCCCTATTCCACTGTCTTATACAATGTATCTGTTCACATTTTCCTTCTGATTAAAAATAGGAAACAGTTATCAGGAGTGAAGTGCAAATATGTGAAAATCACAAGGCTTTGCAATTTCATTTTTCAACCTGGATGTGGCCTGAGCTTTTCATTCAGGTCAGCTGAGCTTCTAAATGCTGTGAGTGATTACTAATTGCACTTGGTTTTCCCAGCAAAGCTGAAGGTGATGAGGGACGGAGAGATTTTATGACAACCAGAAAATGGATAGAAGCATTAAAGAATAGTGTTCAATTTCCAGAGAGTCAACAGAAATGTTAAAAATTAGCTAAAACTTCTGGAAGTTATGGCAAATTGTAGGAGTAAAATAATAGGTGGATGACATTTGATTAAATATTTAATTAAGCTAAATACACACAAGCCTCTTAATTCTGCATGTGTTCTGTAGAATGGTGTTCCACCAAAGTGAAGTAGAGAGGTATTTTTAAAGGACTCTTTCTTCTAATTATATTTAATTTCTAACTCAGTCAGCCCAAGCATGCCATCCAACATGACCCTCAAACCAAGCAACATATCCTATTATGATTCCACTTATTAGACCTATTTTTGTAGACAGAGTGATGCTCAGGATACAAATTTTCTCTGCTCATTCAGAATATTGTTAATAAACATTTTACCTTCTCAATTAATTTAAATGGCTTTGGAGAGATTTACCCATTGGCACTCAGGAACCAACATAATTGCATTTCAGGCTCTGCTTGCCAGGGCTGATGTACAACAAGAAAAAATAGTGATGGTGCTTTTCCAGACAATGAGGATTTTGGAAGAATGAGGAAAGGGGTGTCAAGATTAGATCATTGAAGCTTGGTGCTTTTTGATTCCAGGGAGCTCCTGAGTGGTGACCCAACACCTTGCCCCTGTATTTATTCCAGAAAATAAATTCATACAAATGAGTTAATATTCCCATTTCCATTTCCACTGCCTCAGTGAGCTTAAGAATTCTTCAATCCAAAATCACTGGAAAATGGGGAAAGGAGATGAGTGAGTCAAAAATACATCTTAAAAGTTTTAAAAATATGAGTCCCAATATATTATTTTTTAAACGTTTGCATCCACATTTGCAAGCACATTAACTTCAAGTATAGAAAGTAGCCCCTCTGGTATTGATAATGTTTCCTTTTCTATACCTGTCACAATCTGTTATACCTAATTAATAATGTGATTGTCACCCTTGCTAAACCATGACTTCTCAAATACAAGATCTGAATTGAATTCAGATTTTTATCTCAAGTATCATATTTGGCACAATGCAATCAGTACGCAATTGTTTAGTGAATTGGATTGAATTGAATTAAGTTAATACTGGTAACTGTCACTACCCAATTAGTCAGCAACAACAGGGGGCTTATCCTAGACAAAACAAAGACACTGGCTAGCCCTGTGACTAGGTATCCTGTAAAGGGAAAGCTGGTTACAGGGTCTTGATAAAAGCTGATATTTGATTTTTTGAAGTACATTAATGAATAGTTAAGCAAGTCTGCACTTCCTCTCAACCCCACCGTGACTTGTGTACCTATTATTTAGTCATCTTCAACATCCCAGTAGCCTCCCTTTTCCATGAAATAAGCTATGCCAGCAGAGACCATTTATAAACGTACTTTGTTTTAAAAGCACATCTATCTTGAAAATCAATGTTACATGTGCTGTTTTTTAGAAAGCCATTGACCTCTAAATATTTCCAGAGCACTTGACAATCTGCAACACTTTTCTTGGTGTCATAGCATGTGGTACGGTAAAAGAAAAAAAAAAGATAATTGCAAGGTTAAAGCCTAATGAAACAGGAATGCCAACACAATCAAAATAACTAAATAAAGGCACTTAACAAAAGAATTAAGAAGAAATCTTCGGAGACATATGAAGTGGCCTGTGTCATGATTAAGAGGTGGGTTCAAACCTGGACGCCTGGCTCAGGAGAGAGAGGATTTACATTAGGCCCTTTGTGTACTGATGCCGGGGGCTCGCCCTGTGACTGTTGCTCTGAACAAAATGCCGGAACCAAGCTGGAGGAGACTTGAGCAAGCCTTGTACCACTTAGTGTGAGAAAAAAGGGAAAGAGATGAAAAATGATGCAGAAATTACCGTTAACTGGTAAAACCTCAAAAAGAGAGGAGCCGCAGGACCAATTTAATGGCACAAAGAGAGTTTCCTCTTTGCACGCATTGCCCAAAAGTAAACAGTGCTATGGAGTGGATTCATCCATAAACCCTAGGGATCAAAAGAATCAACAGTAATCCTTGTGTTATAGGGATGTTACGTGTTTCTTTTCTGTTGTCTGCCTCGCTGCATTCCCTCACCACACACACACACACACACGCACACACTTGCAGTTTCTCTGAAGGCTAGTTTGCTACTATGAATCAAAATACATCAAATGTTCATTATAATCAACTTGGTTAAAATTATTTAACAATTGAACTGGTATTTAGCGAATTCTTCAATATCTAGTCAATATACAACCCTCTAGTGAATGCATACATTCAAACATGGTACCAAATTCTTTATCCACCTCCTTGTGATATAACAAAATTTTCCACATTTTATTATTTCATTTACAAGCAATAAAGGTGTGAAGCAGGCTCATTTTATTGAGCACACAAAACATATTTTGTCTAGAAAATCATGGGTAGTATTGATAGCACAAAGACTCTCTTCACATGTATTAGCAGATGAATACATTATTCCTGGGAATAGTTATGTTTTCTTAAACTATTTTTTTATTTTTCATTAGAGTTACAAATGCATATAAAGTTTGCTGGAAGTTTATAACATAAATAGCAGTCCACTATTACCCTTTTCTATTACTTAACCTCCTCCCAGAAAAGCTTTTAATTCTTTTTGCTGTTCTAATATTTATTTCAATATGTAAAAATAATTGTTCTTATTGCTATTTATTCAATCATCAATTTTATATATTACCAAAAGATTTTTGTTATGGTAATTAAATCCATCCTGCCCCCAATTAAACTCACAAATATGCACAACACACACACACACACACACACACACGTCCTCCCAATGTAGTTTTAGTATTATTTTTTTAATTGGGAGTCAGAGTTCACCTCATTTAATTTCACTCTCTTGTATATACCATGAATACATTTCTTTTCTTTTACATTTCCCCCTGAAATTAGTAATTGGTTCTCTCCTATTTTATCAGGGTTTTTTGTTGTTGTTGTTGTTGTTGTTGTTTTTGGTCATTGCTACATTTTCAACTATTCCAACCGATCTTTCAAATGCCCATTAGTAAATTTTTCAGGTGATTAAATTCCTCCTTTTTTGTCCACGGTTGTCAATGGAAGAACTTTGCTGAGTAACTCTCTTTCCTTCTGCTCCAGTCTACACTGGCTGCTTTCTAGGTCCTCAGACCAGAATTTCTCTGCTCTATTGCTTTGGATCTTCCATTTGCTGCAATATTCTCAATCTTGGCTTACTCCTTTGCCATGTTTGACTGAGGCTTATGTCAAAGTAGCTTTCCAAAGGAGGAACAAAAGAGATAAATTTTAAGAACTTGTATTCCTGAAAATGAATTTCTTTGCCCCTCATGCTTCATTGATAATCTGCCAGAATAGAGAATTCTGAGTTGAAAATGGTTTCCTTTCGAATTTGATGGTATTACTTCCCAATTTTATACTATCCAATATTTTTATAGAGAAATCTGATGGCAGTTGTATTCTATTCCACTGTATTTGATCAAACTTTTTTTGGTGATAATGATTATTTTCCTCATGCCAGCGGCTTTTAGGATCGACCTTTCTTCTGTAATGTTTTTGAATTACGAAATGGATGAAAACATTTTTTATTTTATGCATTATGCTTGGTACTTAGTGGACTTTTCCAACCTGAAAATGTGTATTCTTCATGTCTGGCAAATTTTATTGTAGTATTTCTTCAATAAATTTTTCCCTTTAATATTTTTTGGTTGCTCCTTATAGGTGGGAGTCCTGGAATTATCCTCTTGTTCTTTTCTCATTGTTTTTATTCTTCTCACCTTTTTTTCCAATTTCTGGGGGATTTCTTTGACTTTATCTTTCAAAAATCATTTTGATTTTGAAATTTAACTTATCCTATTTTTTAACTTCCCAAATGCCTTCTTGTTCTCTGAGTGTTCCTTTCCCATAGCAGTCTATTCTTACTTATAGATGTGGCTTCCCTCATGCCTCTGAAGAGTTTAAACATATGTGTTTTAGAAATTTCCTTCTATTCCCTGCATTGTGTCTGCCTACTGTAAGCACTTTTATTTGTTTGTTTTCTCTCATTCATATTTCTTTTCCTCATGGAGAACCCTAGACCATAGTCCTGTTTCAGACACAAAAAAATATTTGGCACTTTTCTCACTTGCATGTTTAAATGATATCAATGTTATGGCTGGCAGAAAGAGGGGGGCAGAAAGAAAAGAAATGAAAATTGCCAGGAAGGAGCAGGTTAGAGCAAAATTTGTGTAGCTGAATCATGTGGTTATGTGGCTCTTCAAACTTCCCTCTTTTATCCGGTAATTATTTCTTCACATTCATAAAAATGAAACTTTCCTATAAGTTAAAAAGGCAAAACATAAATTGTTATAGAAATTCAGTGGTTGAAATGAGATTAATAATGAGGATCTAGCTGTACCACTAATATTATGACTAATTTAAAATATGTTAAAACAAAACAAAATAACAATAAACAATAACAATAAAATGATTGGCTGGAGGTCAATTTCCACTATCTTTTGGGGAATTTTTTGTTGTTATTTTTATGCCAACATCATATTTTTTAAAATTTCAATTCTAAGACAATGTTGTTGTTTCTTTCCAACACCAATCAAAGAATTCTGCTCAACTGTAAATTCACCAGGGAAGTTTTTCCATGCACCTAAGTGAATAGAAGCCACTATCCCCTCCTCATTTATTATATTCCATTGAATTGGAAATCCCAACTTAATTTCAGGAAAGTATCACTATCCTCTCTCATTTTTACATCCATCTCTTAGTATTCTTCCAGCTATTCTTTTTGGCACTTGCTCAGAGTAGATAGACAAATGCTTCTCAAATGTTAATGTATAAACAAATCACCAAGAGATCTTATTAAAATGCAGATTCTTATTCAGTAAGTCTGTAACAGGCACTGAGAGTCTGTATTTTAATGAACTCCCAGGTAAAGCTAATATGGCTGGTCCACAGTCTACATTTTACATAGCAAAAGCATATAAACTAATCAATAGGTATATATGAGCCAGTGCCAAATTTCTAGCAAATTAGGCAGCAACATTCTAGAATTGACAAAGAAATCCTGTATATCATCCTATGTCTTTCCCACAGAAAGCTTGTTCTCTAGCTGGAAGGTATAGATAACTAGATTCTCTGTTTGTCCCAGTTAAGATGATGCAGAGGAACATGCTTTATAAAGCATATAGCCCTATATTATAATAAATGTATCATTGTTAATATCCCTATTGGTGCTTAAGAAATTGAGGAGGTAAAGTATGTAAAGCTAAGCAAAAGAATGGGAATGCTTGATGACTCTGAAGAACAAAAAAATGCAAATTGTTACCATTCCTTCAGAAGTATGGCTATATCTGAGGTGTGGGTTAAGGACCAGATACCATCTTAGAAGTGTGATAAAATATGATAACAAGGTAGAGCTATTTATAAAGTAGAGAACTACTGACTAGTAGTAGTTTAAGAGTAGTTTAAGAACAAGATAGGCTGAACTATGTCTAAAGGAAACAGAAAAGAAAACAATGAGCCAACAGCCTCTGCCTTGGGATTACAACTTACCCCTGTCTTACTGGCTCATTAATGATGAAATCGTGGAATTGTTCAATTTTCATTTTCTGAACTTCACATATGGACTCTATTAACAACTACTCTAAATGCTTTGCTGTAAGATTTTCCAGACTTTTAACTGTTGTCTTTTCTACTGAACTTTGGTGTCCTCTTCTGTATTAGAATACAGGTAATGCCACATTCAAACAGTTGTCACATTGTCACTTAGCTTAAATTATCACACTGAATGTCACCCTTCTATCTCATACACTGATTCTAGTCATTGTTTATAGCCTTATTTTTCAGAGCTCTTTGTAAGTTCTCTTCATTTTAACCAACCTAACGTGCTTCTGAATTCCTGGTTATTTGTAACAAGTTGAATTATGTACTCCCTAAAACACGGGCTCTTAGTCTTAACCTGCATTCTTTTGGGTATGAACCCACTGTAAATAGCATCTCTTAAAGATGTTATTTTAGTGAAGGTGCAACCCAACTGAGTGAGGGTGGGCCTTAATCCAATTACTGGAGTTCTTTATATGTAGAAGAAATTCAGACATAATCAGAGAGAAAACCACAGGGAGGTCCCAGAAGCCCAAAGTCAGCAGATCCCAGAAAAGAAAGGAGAGGACATCATGTGACAGGAAAGTCAAGGACCTTAAGATTGCTGGCCAGTCAGAACCTACCAACACTGGAGGGAAACAAGCTTTCTAGCCTCTGAAACTGGGAGGCACTGTGTTCCTATTGTTAAGACAACCCATTTTATATTTGTCTCAGCAGACCGGAAATGAAGGACTTATGCCAAATGCATATCTGCTGACTTGCTTTGATTGGTGCTATTCCTGATGCTCAGAATTCTATTCCTCACATTGACCATCCTAACTATCCACCTTTAAGACATCAATCAACCAACTGTGTTGTGGTTTTCTTACAGTTCTTGTTGAACCCTGCCATGAATTTTAGTATTTTGTTGTTGTGTTTTTTTAGGTATTGGGGCCAGGGATTGAACCCGGGACCTTGTATGTGGCAGGCTGGCACTCAACCCCTGTGCTACATTGCCTCCCCTGATTTCTTTTTTGTTTGTTTGCTTGTTGTTTGTTTTGTTTTTAGGAGGCACTGGGGTCTGAACCTGGGACCTCCCATTTGGGAAGCAGGCACTCAACCACTTGAGCCACTTCTGCTCCCCAGTTTTAGTTATTTTTTTTGAGGCATGAAGCTAATACTTACCCCATTCAGAGTGCCATGGTCTGAATCCCAGGTTCACCAGTCAAGTGTTGTGTGACCATGGGCAAGTTATTTGTTCATCAGTTTCCTCATTTTTAAAATGAGGATAATAGTGCTTTCTATGCTGCAAGGTTTTGTGAGGATTAGGCAAATTAAAAAATGTAAAGCACCTAGAATGCTAGCACATAGTAAATCCTATGTAAATTTGTTATTATCATTATCATTATTTGTATTATCATTATTTGTATTATCATTACATTTATATATATATACATATATATATATACATATATATCTTGATTTTAAACTTAATGAGAGTGGAATAATATTGTAGTCATCTATATATCCATAGTTCCTGAAACAGAACCTTAGTCTGAGTAAAAGCTCAATAACTGTTTGTTGAGTTGGAATGAATTAAAATGTTATTTTTATTTTCTAGTATTTCTAGTTCCACTGTGGCCTATTCTATTAAAAATCCTAGTGACATACGGGCTGATTCTCCAAGAATATAGCTGCTAGAGTCATGCTTTCAGATTCTTGTTCTCCGTACAGATAAGAAATGTCTCAATATTTTTGTCAGGTTGAATTTAGCATCATTTAAACAAAATTGTTACTAGTTTTCTTACATCAAGAATAACTAAATTTACCACTTTCCTAAATAATAAAACAATTAAATCCCAAGAGCCTTTTCTATTTTGTCTCCCTTAATCTCACACATACCTTGCCTTAAAGAATCACCTTATTAACAACCCTACAGCAGTTAGTTACTACATTAATACTGCTCAATCAGACAATTTATTAAACAGTCTAGTTGCTAGTATATCCATACAATGGAAATGTGCCATGAGTTTATTATGACAGCCTAGATTAAAAGACCTGCTCTCCCATCCTTTGGCAGTGGGAACTTACTTAACAATTCTTGTAGACCCACTTGGAAAGGGAAAATCATCACAACCCACATTTAGACCTGCATGTCAAGTGAAAATAAAATTGATCCAGGAGTCAACAGATTCATATATGTAAAGAGTACCAAACACAGTACTTGGCAGAAGAGTCAGGGTTGTGATTTTTAACTTCCAAAGCACTTTCACATTTCTTATCCTATTTGAATTTTCCTAAGAGCACTTTGTAGTACCAATATAAAGGAAGGGACATTAGCATCATCTTATATTGTATATGAATATATAATACTGAAGTCCCAAAAGTCTAAGTCAAAGGGCTAAAGATGCCTCTTTGAGAATTATTAGCAAATCATATTATAGATTGCTAAATTAGGTGAGCACTGACTTGCTGTAATTTTTTCATGGCTTAATTATTTTACTTTTATATGTCTTTCGAGTGTGCTAAAACAACTAAAGGCAGTAAATAAACTACTGTGTTCTAAAACAAAATACACACAGAGATAAAAATTGCCTGCCAATTTGGTCTCTATCATGAATATCTATTGACATGTATTATGCCAATGATCTATTGTCACATAACCTGCCAATGGGTTAATAAATGTTAGTGATTTGATGGCACTTTAAACCTGAGTACTTACACACTCACGCACCCAGTTGAGAAGATATTCCTCTCAAACATGGAATAGGAATACCTGCTAAAGTGGGGAAGCTACAATTTAAATTAGTTACAACACAATTCCTTTAAAACTTATCATGAAGCCCAAAAATTCTTTGGTTTGCATTTATCCATTTTATTATGCTTTTCTTACTGACATAGACAGGAACCAAGTCAGTGCTACATAAATCCGGAAACTAGAAATAAGTAGGCAATATTGTAAATATTAATGCATCGAGTCAGCTCTCATCTTTTCTCATCCCAATCTGTTTTCCATTTGAACCAATTTGTACAAAATGTATTTTAAAATCAGAAACTTAAAGACAACCAATTGTCAACTAATTGACCTATAAATTTGCCTATGATTGCAATGCACGTCTGCTGTAACAGGAAGAATAGAAGTGGGTGCCTGAAATTGCAGATCCCTATGGGAGGGCATAATCACAGGCCAACAATTCAGCCAGGCCCCTTCATGTTTGGATTGGAAATTGGAGGACTTCTAGCCTGTTAATGAGACCCGAGAGAAGGGAGAAATTGATTTTGATAACCAAAACACCTCGTGCTGTGGGGAGCATGTCTAGTTCTTGGCAAGAAATTCAGGCTTAATGATTCCTGGGTAACTTCCTCATCTCTCTGGGTATCTCTTTCACTTTCTTTTAGTCTAACTAAGTAGGTAAAAGTAAACTTAAAAGTTCACACGTACAAAAAGAAAAGTAATGGAAGAAATTCCCCATAGACTTGGCTTTAGATTTGTTTTAGCTGCCATGAGTACTTGGCCTTAATATCCACTTGCTTTGCAAGTTTATCTCCTAATACTGACTAATATTAATGTAATGTTTCTAGTATCCCAAAAGACTCTTGCATATATCATATATGCACAAAGAGACATAATTTTTGAGGCAGGAATTTTGTCCCCATCACCCAGATCACAAAGGAAAGCCTAGAAGAAGTTATTTGAATAAAGTCCCTGGTGTAGACATTAAAATCCACTTTTTCAGAATTCAAAGCCATATGCTCTTTTGCCCATAGTAAGTTGATACTTTCATCTTTGAAATGTCTACTGATTTCTGTGTATTTTCTGTAAAAAAAATTAAATTATGTTTCTTATGTTTAACATATTTAAAAGGATATATAGATTACCCAAGTAGTGAAGATACTAAACATGTCTATATGCATAAGTAGGCAGAAGCTTGATCCCAAATGCCCTAGAAATCCTCCTTTCCTGTACTGAAATGGAAAAGAATTGATATATATATAAAGAAGGCAAGTGAGAGACACTTACACTTAGGTGTGATTTCTGTGTCCTTTGTTCTTGTCATTTGTTTGCTCTTTGGGTAAAATGTGGGACTCAAACTGCTGCTTATTTTTAAAAGTCCCAAACTGCTAATGACCCAAATGCCCATGAGCAACCAAATGGATTAATAAATTGTGTTTTTCACACATAACAGGATAAAATATAGCAATAAAAAGGAACAATTTTCAACTATGCACAACAATATGAATGAATGTCATTAATATAATATTGAGAAAAAGGTCAGACAAAAAAGAGTACATATTGTATTATTACATTTATATGAAATATGTACAGTAAAACTAGTCTATAGGGTTAAAAGTTAGAGGTTAGAATGGGTTACCCTTGAGGGAAGTTAGTAGCTGGAAGTTGGAGCCTCTATTGGTTGAACATTCCCCCCAAAATTCATAGAAAAACAGAGATCATTTGATCTAAAAACACATGTAATTCTCTGGAATATATCTTCCCAAGCAGT
>JAQZBX010031408.1:0-26361 GCA_029593785.1 Cabassous unicinctus | reverse complement strand
AACCAATAGGGCTATTAACATTATCAATCTTTTGATAATCAAAGGAGATTATAGAGGGGGAAGAGGAAGGGAGAGACATACTCAAGTTCTTTCCATTTCTGTGTAGTGCACTGTCTGTTCCTTTCCTCCAGAGAGTAGCAATCAGAGAGATTATCAGCTTGCTTTCCAAGTTAGCAAGCATTCGCTGAGCTCCCAATAGAGTGGTTAAGCACATGGACTCGTGAGTGAGTTTCCCTGAAACTCTGTTCCATTCTTTCCATTCTCTTCTCTTTCTGTTCTCCTGTCTTTTCCAGTTCAGATGTTCTGTCTTCGAAATCACTAATTCTGTCTTCAAGCAATTCAAATCTGCTCCTATGTGTCTCTAGTGTATTTTTAATCTCATCCATCATGTCTCTCATTCCCATAAGGTCTGTTACTTTTCTTTGCAGGCTTTTGAATTGTTCTTTATGCTCTCCCAGTGTCTTCTTATCCTTTATTTCTTTAGTCATATTTTCTTTAAATTCTTTGAAGTGATTTAAGAGAGTTGTGTGATTATCACTATTAATTGTATTAAATCCTGTATCTCTTCAGGATATTTGGTTTGTTCTTTTGGCTGGGTCATCTTTTCCTGTCTCCTAGTATGGCTTGTAATTTTTTGCTGATGTCCAGGCATCTGAATATGTTGGTGAATTTATTCTGATGGCTAATTTCTCTCTCTTGCCTATTTTTTTTTCACAGCTTTTCTTTGATATTTGGTTCAACTTATTCTCAGTCTTTAAAACTGCCCAGCTTAAGTTTTCAAAATTGGGCCAGGGACTCACTAGTGGGGCACAGATTTTCTCCCAGGGATTGGATACAGAAAGTGTGAACAGTTTTTTATCCATGCAATTGCCAGAACGGCCAGCAGAAGGCACTAGTCAGTGCACCTTTCTATGGGGGTGTTTCAGTCTGGGCTTTCCTGTGTTCCTATGGTGAATCTCCAGATCAGAGTTTCAAAGAGGGTTCTGCTGGCCAAATTCACTGAAGAAAAGCACCCAGACTTCCCCTCCCTTTTCCCTTGAAACAGCTGACAGGGAGGAAAATGTCTGCTTCCCACTCAGTCGGCTGCAGTGAGCCAGGTGTTTTACACCAGCTTAATATCTTGGGGGTGGGGGAGGGGAGCACTTCCTGGCTGCCATAGGGGCTTGGTAACTCACATTTGTCATTTCGGCTTCTTTGTCTCTCTGTCTCTCACCCTCCTGAGAGTTGTGTAGCACTGTCCTGATCTGCTGACCCCCAAAGCAGGGCCCTCGGACAGCTTTTGGCTCTTTCTCTGTTGTTTTTGTGAGAGCTTACAGCTCTGCCTGATAATCCATCACCATCTTCCCACAATTCTTTTAGTGATTCTTATTTGGAAACATTAGGATCATACAACTTTATTGTAAAAGGAGATTAAAATATAAAAGTCAGGCATATTTTGTACAATTCAGTATGGAGAGATGACAAAATGGAAGAAAAAGGAAAATTGTGATGGCATGAGTGAAGAAGGGGAAGAGATTTTAGGAAGGCAGTGAAAAAGTTGAGAGAAAGAAGGAGAGGGAGAAAAGAGGAAGAGAGTCATGTCATTTGGTGCCGATGGGAACGCACAATGGAGAACATGTCCAATAATTCATGTGATCTTTGAGATTCAGAATATTATCACTCATTCTTTCTACCTTTTCAAATATTGAATAACTCATAAACCATTGTTCACAACACTTAAGTACATTTAAGATAGTGATCAAGATGTGAAAATAGGTAAGGTCCAGCTGTTGAAAATGCAGCACAAAATATGAAATTGAAACTGGAAAGGGTGAATCAAACATAGAGGTAAAAGTAAAAGTGCAAGACATTAAGTCCTTTTAAGGAAAAAGAGAAAGAAAGGGCTAGGAGCTCAAATTTGGGGTGCATTTGGCCACAAGGAAGAGGAAGAGAAGAATGGTATAGATAGGGCAAGAAAGGCAGAGAAAAATAACATTTTATGAAAGAAGAGGTAATTGACAGTGTCAAATATAGTAAAGATCAAGCAGGACAAGGGCTACGAACATTTAAGTCTGTCTTGAAAAAGATAGATTTTCAGTGTTGTGATAGTGAGATGATCTTTCTGGAAGGCAATTTGGCAATAGGTAATCGATGTCTTTAAACGTGTCTATCCTTTGACCCAGGATTTCTAGTTTTAGGAATTTACCTTCAGAAAATTGTCAGAGATTTGGGTTATAAGTAAAATATGTCATTTGTAAACAAAATTAAGTATTGTTCATAATAGCAAAATATAGAAAACATCTGAAGTGAACAAAAAGAGGTTATAGAAACAATGAATATCCTATATGATCAAATATTATATTGTCCTGAAAAACATGTTTTAAAGTGAACATTTAAAAATAGAAAACAGAAAATTGCACAAATCATAATTGTTCAGTTTTATAAATTTTAACACAGTGACGATACCAATGTAGCTGCCACCCAGATTAAAATATAGAGCAGTCCCAGCACCTAGACACCTCTCTCATGCAGTATTTTGTGTGAATGTTGTGTGTGTGAATTATGCCAATTAAAAAATGATGTTGTTCTACTTTTCTATATTTCTACTGATTTTTTGGCTGTTTTCTCTACCAGTTATTGAGAGGGTGCTTCAATATCTCTCACTTTGAGCATGGATTGTTTATTTCCCTTTTAGCTGTATCAGGTTTCACTTAAGTATTTTCAGACAATATTATTAGCTGCATAACAACATAGGATTGTTTTATCTTCCTATTGATGTGACCCTTTTAGGACTCTGAAATGTCACTGTTACCTCTACTAGTGCTTCTTAATGTCTTCTTTTTTGATTTCCATATAGCTAACTCATTTCCTTTCTGTAAGTGTTTACATGGTATATTTTCTATACCCTTTGACTTTCAACTTCTCTGTGACCTTATATTTAAGGTGTCTCTGGTTAGCAGTATGAAGTGTTGTGTTTTTTAAAAATCCAGTCAGTTTCTCTAAGTCTTACTTGAAGTACATGGTCCATTGACATTATGCAATTACTGATATAATTGTTTGTCTTCATACCCTACCATGTTACTATTTGTTTTCTACTTGGCTAATCTGATTTATTTTCTCTTTTCTTCCTTTTTTAGCCATCTATTAGGTTAATACTATTTTTATTATTCCATTTTCTTCAAATAGTTACCCTTAAGATGAAAACATACACCCTTGTATTAATTTAATCACAATAAATTAGCACTTTTATCATTTTTCAGAAAATGAAAGATCATTAGAACATTTTATTTATCTCCTTCTTTTCCTTTTTACTATTTTTGTCATTATTTCTATGGACATGTAAAACCATATAAAACTACTAGTATTTCTTTATCAAGTCGTTATTACTTTATACTTATCTACATTTTTACCATTTCTGTGCTCTTCAATCCTTTCTGAATATTTTTTAACTGATTGTCTTAGTTTTTGTTTGTCTGAACTGTCTTTATTTCACTTTGACTTATACAGGATATTTTCTCTGGATATCAAATTTTAGGAAGACAGTGCCTTTCATTTAGTACTTTAAAGATACTACCCAATTTTCTTCTGGCTTCCATTTATCATTGCTGAGAATTCAGCCTCAGTATTATTATTACTCTTGGCAAAAATGCATCTTTTTTCTCTAGCCAATTTTAAGATTTTCCTTTTCTTTATTCAGTTGTAGCAGTATTACTATAAAGTATTTCAGTTTGGTTTTCTTTGTATTTATGCTCCTTGGTGTTTGTAATACTTCTTCTAGATATGTCGTTTGATATCTTTCATCAATTTTGAAAATTCTTGTCCTCTATCACTTGGAATATCACTTTACCCATTCTTCTTCTACTCTCATTCTGGGATTTTACTCACATGTATATTAGAATGTGATGGTTAGGGTAATGTGTCAACTTGGCCAGGTAATGGTGCCCAGTTGTCTGGTCAAACAAGCACTGGGCTACTTGTAATACAAGAGCATTTCATGGACTGTAATCTTCAGTGAGTTGATTGCATAGATGGCTGGTTACATCGACAATCAACTGAGGAGATTGCCATCAGCGACAAGTGACATCTCATCCAATCAGTTGAAGGCCTTAAAAGGGGAAGTGATTTCAGCATTCAGAGAGAGAATTCCCATCTCTACTTCAGACAGCCAGTGTCTCCTGGGAACTCATCAAGGACCTTCATCAGAGTCCCTGGTTTGCAGCCTGCCCTGCAGAATTTGGACTTGTTCATTCCCATGGTCGCGTGAGAGAATTTTATAAAATCTCATACTATTTACCGATATCACCTGTCAGTTCTGTTTCCCTAGAGAACCCCGACTAATACATAGAGCTTTTCACATGATCTCATATTTCTCTTATATTCTTCTCTGTATTTTCCATCTTTCTCTGCTCTGTGTGTTTCAGGTTTCATAATTTTCCATGGTCTTACCTTTCAAATCACTAATCTTCTTTCCCACTATGTGTAATCACTGCTAAATCCATTTATTATGAACTTAATTTCAATTGATATGTTTTTCTGTTAAAATTTTCCACTGTACTCTTTTTTATAGTGACCAATTATCTGCCAAAACTCTATGCCTTGTCATCTAGTTTAAAATTTTTTTAATTTAAAAATTTTATAATTGAAAATATTTAATTAAAATTATTGTACAGTCTGTATCTAACAATCCCAATATCTCTTTTCTACCTTAGTTATTATTTATTTGATCTAATTTCCCTGGTTTATCTGGTAGTTTTTGAATCTGTGATAGGCATTGTATATGAACAATTATAGAGATTCCAGTTGCTATTTTCTTCTTGGAATAGGAATTAATTTCTTCTGACTGACAGAGTAAGGCCAGATAGTCCTGATATAATTAGATATTCAGATGATTTGAGATTGGCTTTCAGTCTTTGTTATGGCTGCTCTATTACTGGTTTGCTTTTATTCCTAGGATGCAACTATTCCTGAGTCTCAAATGAAGGCCTAAACTGTTTACAGGTACCCTTCTACTTTGAACTGCAATTTTTGTCTCTCCAGCACTATAAGGTTGCTAAAAACTCAGATGTACTTATTTATTTGTATGTTTGTTTATTTTTTAATTTATTGTAGCCATTTCATACTTGGTTTCTTTGCCTCTCATTCCTCATGTCTAAAGAAATGACATATTTCTTAAGGGGAAAAGTAGTGCAGAATGTTGGGCTTACTTCTCTGAATTTTTCTTTTTCTGTTTTTTATCTTTCATTTTTCTTGACTCCTCATGTCATGGAGCTTAGTAGGACTGAACTGTAATTTCTGCCTCCCTGCTTTCTATTTGGCCTGTGGGCACTGAAGTGCTGACAGATTGACAAGTACCTCATTGATTGTACAAAAATGCATTTCCCTTCTGTCTGGGATACTGGTTCCTCAAGACCTGGCTGCATTAGTTATTCTCCAAGCCTTCATGCAGCTGTATTTCCAGTATTTTTATCCATTGGTTTGATATAATCTACTCCATTTCAGTCTGAAGAGTTCCCAAAAATCCTGTTTTAAAATAATATTTCATCACTTAGGAATGTGGCTCCAGTGTAATATTAACTTTAAAAGGTTTTATCCTAAACAATAAAGTCACAGTTTTGCTTTTTAAATATGTGAAACACATATAAATATGATACATATATTTTGAATATAAAATTGGGGTTATGCACATATACATATGAAGGAAATGCACCAGAGTGGTTGACTCAGAGGATGAGATTACATTCTATAGTTTTAAAAATTTCTGCAATGCTTTACACTAATGATCAGAAAAAAAGACAAGTTATTTAAAAATAATGCTTTAGTGAAGTATACTTCAGAGGCTAAAGAAAAGTTAAGTTGCTGGAAAATTTTATTCTCAGAAGACCTGGGGCCCAAGTAGGTTTAGTTTGGACTGGGTTCAAGGCAAATGGCTGACTCCTAGGGGAGAGGTCAACTTTCAGTATCTTATGCCATTGGCACAGGAGCAGGCTGTATGTGTAAGCAGTGTAGGAGGCAAACACGGATCATATTGGTCTTTTCAGCAAGTTTGGTATGAACTTTGGGAGTCAGATGAAATGGAACATCCTTTAATTGTTCTTTATCGAGCTGTGCTGTTACCTCGACCTCTCTTTTCTGGGGCACAGACCCTGGCATTGTTTTTCCTCCTGTAAATATACTACCCCCTCAGGGATGGGTTAGAGCATTTGAGGAAATACTTGTAGTTTGATCTCTATATTTTCGCTTTTCTAGGAGAAAGGAAGAACATTACTGTATCACAATAGCTGAAGCATGAGAATGTTTTGCAATTGTCCAACTCAAAAGTGTTCAACCCATTAAAATTATTCCCATTTAGAAGTATCTCTCTAGTAGAATAGTGCCTCATGGCTTATCTGTTGTGGTGCCCTCTGCTTCCACTGTGCTGAATTAAATCAGTACTAATTCCTTAGAATTACTTCATCTCTTTTTCATTGCTAACTTTAATGATCTTTGTAGGCAGGTATGACATGGGTGGCGTAGTGGTTAAACTCCCAGACTCTGGCCCAGGCAACCTGGGTTCAAATCCCAGCTCGTGTATTTATTTATTAAGAGACATTTTATAAGCTTCTATTATGATCTGGGCTCTGTTTGGGAAGTGAAGAGGTTCCGCACACTAACGGTGTTATATTAGACAGTTTACTTCTCCCTTCTGTGGCTTAGAACAGTAACAAGAAGCGTTTCCATTTGACCAATATTTTGTGGTTTGTAAAGTTATTTCACATACATTATCTCCTTTGATTCTCACAACTTAGTGAAGTTGTCAGGGCAGTTCTTATTATCTCAATTTTTCATAAAGAAGAAACAGATACAGATTATAGATAATAAAACTGAATCTCAGTAATATTTTAAGTCACCATATAACAGTATTGCTGGGATTGGAACCCAGTTCTTAACTGCATTTGAATGCAATACACATTCATATACCCCATTTAGCATTATGAATAGAAAGATTCTAAAACAGGAATGATTAAATTCACTTTTGAGTCACCTGATTTTGATTTAGGGAAAATATGTCTAGGAGGTAGAACATCTGGCCTTTCGCCTTAATTCTCCCTTCCCTTCTTTTGTCTGAATCATTTTCTGGTAAGATAATGCTGTTTTCACAGGGGTAAATATAAGACCAGTGAATTAAAAGTTTAATTTCAGGTTGGCAGCTTCCTAGGAGGAAAGCCCTCAGATGGTCATGTCCTCTTTGAAGGGTTCTCAGAATTCAAGTTTTATTTCCACCCAGAAGCTATTCATTTCCTGTCTGAGCCTTAGTACACGGCATGTGAGTAAGAAGGATGCCTGAAATTAGATGACTGTTTTCACCAAGAGCTGTCAGAAGGAAACACCAATGGAGAAATTAATTTTCAATTTTGGTTGAAGTATTAAATGATTCATTTTAAAGAAATGCTTAAAGTATTATTAGTATTAAACTCTGTTTTAAAAAATCACATTAGTTATAGCCTAGCATTTTAGTTATGATTTCAAATAGTTAAAAATTTAGGAGACTAAACTCTAACTAAGGACTGGAGGAAAGGAAGGAAAAAAAGATTTTGAATAAAATTTGGAAAAAGATGGAGAATCAAGGAAATGATGAATTGTTCTAAGTAGGGGAAACCACACATGACTAGATGCTCTAGAGCTCCAGATTGTGATGCTTTGTGAATAGTGTCTTGAAGGGAGATGGGAAAGTTACACACCTGTAATTCAGAAGTCTATCTTTCCCCTTAGGTGTACGCGCATGTGTGAATTTACATGGGCAGCTCCAAGTAACACACATCAGGATTAGCATGTATTGAGCACTCACTCTGTCCCAGACTCCGTGCTAACCTCTATATATGCTTTCCTATTTAGTTCCCATAACTATCCTATGGTACAGTACTTTTATATTTTCATTTTATAGAGCAGTTCAGAAATTAGGCCAAGTTCACACAGCTAGTAAGTGGCAAAACCCGGACTTGTGTGTGTGTGTGTGTGAAAGAGAAAGAGAGAGGGGAAGATGGAACATGTATTTCCAACACTTTGGCCTGTTAAATCCCTAAGAATATATCATATCGGGAGGATCTGTCATAGATGTTCTGAAAGGGAATACAATAAGGGCTCAAGGAAAAAGGATTTCAGGGCAAGTAAAATGGCAGCTGATGGCGTCAGAAAGGATTCGTCTATCAATGTCTAAGCAGATGGTTAACGCGATTAAAGGGGGAAAGAAACGGGGGAAAGGTGCAAATGTTTGACCTTGTAGACACTGTTTTCACTAAATCAGAATCAGGTTAATAAAAAAGAGTTCTAATTATTCCTGTTGTAGCTTATTTTTTTTATAAAGAGAGAACATAAATGTACATATTTCCAGAAAGCAACCAAGATCTAAATCTCATATATACCTTTATATACCTATTTCAGGGCCATCTTCAGTGATTTTCCACTATCCTCAAGACACATCACCAAAATCTCAAAAGTAATCTAAAAGAAAAAATATGTTTACCAGACAGTAACTGGGACAAAGTAGGAAATGCCCTGTATTTGGAGTCTAAAGCCCAGACTTCTGCAACTGGATCCTCCATTTGCCATTGTGTGACCCTCCAGGACACAACTCGCGCATTTCCTTGAACCCATCGTGTAACTGACGCCTCCAGTGACACCACTTCACCTACTGCTTTCTCACCTGGAGGTTGTTTGTCCTTGATTCCTCATACCTATTTCCAATGTTTGGTCCTTCCTTCCCCCAAACCCTCAGTCCCTTGGAGACTCATGCACCCTGTCCCTCCGACTCCCTATCCCTCCTCCCTTATTCAAGGATGCCTGTAACTCTGAGCTCAGAGAGCTGCCCCATCCCTATGACAATCCTCATTCAAGATGAATTCAGTGCCTACCTGGGATGCCCTCACCCTGTCAGGCCCTTGAGTTTCTCACCTTCAGTTGTTTTTTTTCTCTCTACTCCCAAACGTAGCACCCACTGCCTTGGACTGTGACATCATCATTAAATGCACCAGCTTAATTTCAAACATCCATTCTCTGACCATCACCTCCTCTTCTTCTGGCACAGTTACTCTACAACATCCTCTGCAATTCCATTGCACTCACCAATGTACTGGCTTTTCCATTTTTTCTCCCACCTCTCTTTCTTCTACTTTATTTCCCTCTTTACTCCACTTAGAACCCATTATCCATTGTTATATCATTCTCACCATCATCCTCGCCTGGGGAAACACCGCCTTTGTCATCTGAACTTTCCTCTTTCTCTGTGGAATGGAATGTTACTGTGGGAATTAAAACTCCTCTTCTGGCTGGTTTCTCTTGCAATTTATGATGACAAACTTCAGCAGGCAAGCAGCTTTGTCAGGAAATCTTTGTTGTTTCCCTTATTCGTTTGTGTTCTTATTTTCTGGGAAGACTTTTTCATAACATATATTGCCTTCTCAAACCTTCTGCACTCCTTCTCTCCCAGCCTTGCCCCAGATCTCTGCTGATGCTTCATACTTTACTGAAAAAAATATAAAACCTTGAAACTATCTTTTTACCTTCAAGGGCAAAAAATATTTGCACATCTACACATCTTCTTTACTCCTCTCGTCTTACTATGCAAGAACTCTTCCACGTGGGCTCTGAAATCCATCCCTGCTTGCCTTCAAAGGGTCTGTGAGCGTGGTTCTAAATTTTTCTGCATCAATCAATCCTTCTACTAGAGAATTCCTTTTAGTATGTAAACACCCTCCAGTAAAGTCTCTTGTGGCCTCACATCCTTGTTTAACCGCTCTACCATTTTTTTTCCTGACCCTCTCAACAAAACTTCTTGAAGAAGGTGACTAGACTATGAGTCTCCACTTCTGTTTTTCCATTCACTCTTCACCTCAATCCAGTCTGGTTTCCTCCCCACCACTCAACTGAAATTGTGCTTGGGCGAGTTTCTAATGGTTCTCATGCAGCCAAATTTAGTGGACACCTTTCTAGCCTTCTTACCCACCCCCCACAGGATTTTACACAGCTGAGCATTTACTCCTTTTTCAAGCACTCTCTTCTCTTCACTTTGAATTGCCACACTCTCAACTTTTCTTATATTTTCGGCTCATCATTTTCAGTCTTTTATGCTCACTCCATGTCTTCTACCTGACCTCTAAATAGTGGAGTGCCTCACCTGAACGCTCCTGGCTCTCTATGCTCTCTGTAGACACAGTGCTTTGAAATCCACCTAGAGGGTGAGGATTTCCAAACTGAAGTACCATCCTTACCTTTTCTCCCAAACTCCAGACTCATTTGTCTAACTCATGCTTAACAGGCTCCTCAGAGTTAACATTTCCAAAATAGAATAATTGATTTTGCCTTCTACCAAATTGCATTCCCTCCTCAACCACCTATTTTCCCTGCATCTAAGTTAATGTCGCTACCCAATGGCTTAAGCCCGGACATTTTTCTCCACTGCCAGAAAATAAGCTTCATGAGAGGAGAATTTTGGATTTGTTTTGTTCACGGCTGGAACAATGCCTGACAGAATAGACATATAATAAATAGTTGTTGAATGAAATTCCCATGATTTTTCACCTCTTCTTGAGTATATTATGCCAGAAAGACAGCAATACACTCAGGTAAAGGGCCAGATGATAAACGATACATATATTGATGCTGCTGTTAAATTTCAAAATTATTTATGCCTTTATATAATTTTTCTTTTGTTTTGCCTTTTATGGAAGAAATGGAACAAGGAGGCAACAAAGTTGGTAAACAAAGGAAAAGGGTCATAGCAAAACACCTTAGTTTTAGTTCATAGGCCTCTTAAATATGGTGGGGTTCCAGTTCAAATACCTCAGAGAGGTTAATTTGCCAGTCACACAACTAGTTAGAGCTACAACTCAGACTAGAATCTGATTTTTTGACCACAGTGCTGATGTTTAGACTCATTTGTTTATGTTGAACGCAGAACCTGGTATGTATCTTTTTTTAGAACATCTAATCAGGTATATTTGTACACTGAGTGCTTTCCTGTTGTCACTTTTTAAATGACAATCGATTCTCGGAATCCATTCCTAGAGAAAGAATCAATCTACACATGAAACAGCATACATGTACCAATGAATTTGGTCTATGGTAGGCAGAGGCTCAAGCAGAGGGAGTTTCCACGTTAATTACCTCCTTCACGGACTTTCCAAAGATTAGTAAGTATATGATGGATCCATGAGAGTTTCTGAAAGTACATGTCTTTGCTCACTATTAGACATTTTCCACTAAGGCTTGATTATAGCCAGTATATACTTTACCTAAGGCACCGAAACATAAATTTGTTTTTGATTAATCTACTTAAATTCCTGTATATTTGTATTAGCATTTTATTCAAATATTGAATTTTAAAAGAAAATATGAGTATGTTTTAAACAAATGGAGTATTCTATATTAGGACCCAATTCCAAATTTATGAATCTGGCAACAAAATCTAAATATACTGGTGATCTCTCTTGTCCTTTCAAAATGAGCCCCTAGGGTAGAAAAAATTGTTAAAAGCTTCTTTGCTGGAAGGAATCCAAGAGTCTATTGATTAGTTTCACTTTCTATGTAATAGACTCTTCACTTTAAAAACCATAAGGAAGCAAATAAATGAAGGTATAGCCAGAGCTTTCATCTTAATAAACACGGACAGTACCAAAAATATGTAATTTGAAATCATGCTGACTGTACAGAAGGAGAGTTTTGTGGCTGAACTATTTAATGTGATTGTCAGTGGAGAATTGAAGGTGCTAGTTTACTGGGATTTCCTAGAAGTGATATAGAAACTCTCGACTACATGCTGATGACTGGTCTCAGGGAAGGGCTGGGTAAGGCAGGAGAGAGATGCTTGGTGTGTGGGGTCAGAGAATCATCATCTCAGGAGGGATAAATTCTCCCTCACTGGGCATACATTTCTCCTGTCCCAGAGAGCATTTTCAGATCCCTTTAGACTAGATCCTTTTAGGAAGTTGTGTTTCCCACAGAATTTTGTCTTTATCTTTTCAGATCATTTATCGTACTGTGTTGAAATGGTGCATTTCCTTTTCTGACTCTCCTAGTGAGGGCAAATATTATTTTCTATTGTGTCTTCAGCATTACACATAATATTCAAAATATTTGTGGATTAAACAAATGGATGAATAAGATATAGATATGTCTATCTACATAAACATGGGTATGTATACATAGATGTGTATTTACACATATCAAGAACACATTATATTGACAGGAATGAAATGAGTATGCATATGACCATTTTAGGTTGCATATATGCTACTAGAATAAAAATTAAAAAAACAACACACAGGACTGTACAACATAAACAGTGAAACCTAATGTAAACCATGGACTGTAAGAATTTCTTTCATCAATTTTAACAAATGTACCACACTAATGTACAGTGCTAATAATCGGGGGGTATATGGAAACTGTGCATTTTCTGCATGCTTTTTCTGGAAACCTACAATTTCTCTAATAAAAAGAAAAGAATGCATGCTATGGGAGTTCAATAAAGGCAGTAAAGGAGGGCTGGCCAGTGGAAGAACTGTTTCTCATCCTTGAAAGATGACTGGTAGGATTTTGATAATGATTAGACAAGAGAAGAAAAATCTCAAATCAGAACAAAATTGGGAATAAAAGTCTAATCACTGAAGCTCTGTCTTAGGCTGTGCCTTTTGTTTTATACCCTAGGACTCTTCATTTCTACTCAAAACCTTTCTCACCTCCCCCACTGTGTTTTGTCCACACTAGCAGCACACACTCTCTTTTGAACCCCGAGAGGAGTTTGCCAGGCCGGCCTGACCACTGTCTTCTCCTGCTGTGTGCGTGTTTTTCTGTCTGCAGCTTTTGCTCAAACGAGGATTTCATTCATCTCACCACCGCAGCGACTGCATCTCGCTTTGTAACAACTAAAAATGTTTTCCCACCTACACTATTTATGCTCTCTTTGCTCCATTACCCCCATTCAGCAATTGTGCTGCTCACAGGTAGGAGAATCTGATAGCATGCTCTAAACAAAACTTAATTGTCACTGCATTCCTTCTGTCTTTCCATGGCACTGTGCAGATAGAGACGACATCTCAAAAGAAATGGCTAAAATGAGGCCTGTTAATAAGTAGCTGTTCCAGTAGCTTAACTGCCATCTTGGAGGCTATGAAAAAAGGCAGGTTGCCTCTGTCAGTTTTCAGCACAAATAGCAAGTGGGTGCTGGGCTCACCAGCAGGAGGTCGGGAATGAGGAGCTGGCAGGGGGCTCGGTTCTGAAGGAAAGGCATTACAGTTCCCAGCTCTGAGGTAAAGCGGAGAGGCGGGCGGAGGGGGCTGCATTCTGCCTCCTGCGGGAACGGCCACTCTTACCTCTTGGGGGGAATGAATCAGAGTAATCAACAAATTGGACAGAATTCTAGACAATTAGTTGCCAGGGCTGTTACACAGAGTGCATTAATTAGCACATTCTTTTATTGCTTCTTCCTTCCTATTGGCTAAGCTTAATATGGTAACTGTGAGTTACGTAAAATCGTTAGTGACCATATTCTGGCTATTTTTTAAGCACCAGCAAATTGGGGGGAGGGGAATGCAAAGATAAACATCTGAATGTGCCCTATTTGTGCTTCTGGCTTGCAGCCAGGGTCCCCGAAGAAGCTAGGAACGGAGCAGTGGGGGGTGAACTAAAATTAACTTTCTTTTTGTTAGCAATCTGGTGAGCGCTAGGCAGGTCAGGAAAACGAGGGAGCCTGGCCCGGAACCTTGGGTAGGGAACTGGACTTACCTTCCCCGTGGTTTTCCTCTGTGAGTATCTCCTGGCTTCTACAGGTGTAGTGAGGATACTACTTAGGAAACCTGAGAAATTACGGTAGAATTCACCACAGGTGGGGCTGTTACTAAGCTTGCATCCACTCAGCAGACCATTTAAGATCTAAGTAAGGTCGGTTGAGGCAAAACCCGGTTTTGTAAAAGAGCCAACAAATCTTGGCGATTAGGTGCAGAGGAAGCAAAAGGTTTTTTTTTTTTTTTCAGAAGCGATAGCTCATTTATTAATGCATCGATTTAGGCTTGGGGTAAAGGAAACTTTTCTACCTTAAAATTTCCATTCACGGTAGTGCCTTTTTCTTTCTCTTGCCCGGTGCTTACCTTTTGCAGAGAGGGCTCCCCGCAGGGGGAAGAGCGTTGGAGGCGTGCAGCATGGGCGCGCCCTGGCTCTGCTTTGAGGCCACTGACCTTGATCTTGAGCGTGGCCTTCCACCCGGGGCTCTACCCGCTTTCACGTCGCCTCCACCAAGCAGTGTCAGTTTGCCCAGCTAAGGCCTTCACGGCAGGGGCCTGTTGCTGATGACGTGCTACTGCCGAGGTCCAGGGGATATAAATGAACGCGGTGATGCTGCTCAAAGGTGCACCTGCAGCCCCCTCCGTCCTGAAGAAACTCCTGAGCGTGGCGTTTTCTCCGAGGTGCAGCGATCCAGATGCAGCTTCTACAGAACCAAGCCCAGCACCTGGGCCATCCCTGCTTCCTGCTCAGAAGGCTCGGTGCCAGGGCCTCGCCGCCAGGTGCTGGGCGAGGGCGCTGGGCAGCTGCTGGCCTAGGCCCACCGAGGCCTGCCTGCTGGCTGGAGCCGAGACTGTGAAGGCGCACAAGGAGAGAAGCTGGCTCTGTAACTCAGGGAGAGAGGCCTGCTTGCCTCTGGCTTTGGAGAAGATTCAGAGGCAAGTTGTAGGGGGTTCGACTGAGCCCAGAGAGCCCAAATCGGAAAATCAGACCTAGCAATGGTACTTGCGGATAAGCTCCCGCTCTCACGGGTACCTCCTCCGAGCACTGGGCTCTGAGAATGTCCTTGATTTGGTTTAAAAAATTTGAGGTGCTTTCATTACCTCAACAGTCGGAAGAGGAAGATGGAAGCTCAGTACCACTGGCAATACGAACTAATGACCTGATCAGTCAGCAAAGACGCTGGGCATCATCCCGTGCCAGACCCTGGGCCCTGGGTGCCTCCAGGAGCTGTGCTGAACACAGAGAAGTAGAACTACAAAAGGACATGAGCGCTATGACCAGGGAAGCAGAGGGGCTATCTCAGCGAGTTCAGAGGAAGGGACTTCAGTCCCAGGTGGCCTTGAAGAAAGCTTCCCAAAAGAAATGAAGTGTGAGCTGTGGCTGGAAGAAGGCTGGAGCCAAGTGGAGGGGAGAGAGGGCAGAGAGAGAAGTCTGGGTGCACGCCCAGGGCTGAGATACGCATTGCCACTGCAAGCATCCAAGGACATGGAAGGTTTGCCCTTCCATCCTGCTGCCTCTGGAGGCCCAGGGTCTGTAGTCTAAGATGGGAGACGTGCACGGGGTTAGCTTTGTGACAGTTTTGCCAGCAAGGTGGGGTCTCTTGAGTCTTAGGATTCTACTATCTCTAGCCACCTGGTGCATTTCTGCATCTAGGGCATAAATGCTATAGTCATTTGTGTCCCATGCAAAGTAGATCTGAGGGTGAAAGGTAATTTAGAAGAAAGGGTTGGGCTGTTAAAATACGTTTGACTTGGGTGGAAGTTTGGGGGGAAAAGTGCTTTACAAAATGTCAGAAGACCAAAATTCAAGTCCTGGCTCTACCATGTATTAGCACCTAATTTTTCAAGTCTATTTCTTATCTGTAAACTTGGCTTAATGATAACCAGTCTATCCTTAAAAATAGTAAAGAGATCCAAACAAAATGATCTATGTAAAATGTTTCCTAAATTTTGAAGGGGCATATTAAAGTGCAATTATCATTATTTTTTATTGGGTTGAGTCCTGAGTGGAAAAAGAAAAGCGTTCTAATACTGAAGTCACCAAACGTTTGTGATCACAAATCCCTAGTAGTAAAAAAAAATGTATACATACATTTATTTACAAATTATCTACATATACTATTCTACTGACACGTGATATCATGCTATTTTAAAAGATGAGATAAAAATTAAATATTTAAAATTGAAATTAGTTTTATTTACGATTAATCACACTTTTAGGGTAGGCAATGTGATTTTGCTTTTTTATATTTGAAAATCTTGTTTTACATATTTTCTTCTATAGCAATCGGAAGACATCATCCTAAATTCACTTTATTTCAATGCTTGATAATAATGGCTGGAGAAGATACCAAACAGATTCTTAGATTCAGATGGAAGCAGGGCATCAGTAGATGACTATACTAAATCATGAAACTTATTTTCAATCAAATCCTCTAATTATGCCTATGTTTTCCTGGAAACTCACCCAGTAAATTTCCATCTTCCCATATGTCAATCAGTTGTTCAAGCAAACTTATTGGAACGTGTTGCACTGGAAGGTATTGCGTCATGATATTTCTAACCAATAAATTCAAAAGTTGCTAAAATGCTTCGTTTGGAAGGTTGCTTTTAACAGGGTAGAAGATGTGGTTTTCACGTGTAAGTGTGCAAAAATGAGAGGCCTTGTAAGTGACATGCGTTGTTTTTAGTAACAAAATTTTATAACAATGGAAATGTTTCCAAACATCAGTTTTCAAATGTTCTCATCATAGTGTAAAATTTTTCTCTTGAAAATTAGTTTTTCTCACTCTTTATCAAAAGTCACCTTTATATTGAATAGACAAATTGTCTATTTTTTCAATTTTCTTTTAGGTAGCACACCACTAATTTATCACAAAACGGTTAAACATTTGAAATACTTGTCTTTGGGGTAAAAGAAAACTGTGTAACTCATTATTGCCTCTGTCAATTCACATATAAAATATTAGCAAGATTATTTTTGATTATTTTTTATATTCCATAGGTAGAAAAGTTCCAGCTTTTCTTCTTGTGCCCCCAGTGACTCGTAAGGGTTGTTCACATCCTACTCTAGGGCCACTGCTCTAACAGTTGAGAAAAGTGTGACTTGCCCTACATGTTGAGAAGCCAGGTAATTGCTACTGAGAAGATGGCATACGGTGGCCAGGTTTGCGACCTGTCTTCTCCCTTTGCTGAGAGATGTGTGTCGTGGAAGGAGAGGCCCTCCTCGTCCACATCTCCACTGGATGTGTCTCACGGTTGCTGAGCTACCCAATCCCCAGGCTGGCTACCACCCTCCCTCCATGGTGGTCTGTGTAAGTTCTCAAGATCTCAGTCCTTTGAAAATAGTGTCCAGAAGTCACTGGCTTCATCAGACCACTCTTAAAACTCGTCACCAACAAAGAGGACAAGTTGTATAATTTTGTGAGTTTGAGATTCCTCACCTGTAAAGAAGATCAAACTGTAGGTCAAAGGTCTCTTCTATCTTTAAGAATCTAATTCACAGACTCTCCCTGAACCAACCTGCTTAGCTGGACTGTTGCACCAGCAGTCCCACATGTATGTCCCAGTGTAGATATTTTTTCACTGCATTGAAAGTTAACTAATAGCAATGTTATAACCATTTGCTGAAATTATTTATTGAAGAGCACAGGAAACTGATGATTCTCTTGCTCTGATTATTCTCAATTTCTTTCATGCATTCTCAGGTTAAGCACAAAATTAATCTATGTGTTTTTTATAGGGCATGCTATTTCAATAAATTCAAACCCATTATTATTGACTTTGCTTACCATTTATATGAAATTCAATAGTTACAAATTGGCATTGCAATTATTTGAATATAGAATTATAATAGCTGCTAACATGAATTCCTCTCTTAGGCCCTGGCAGTAAGAGAGAGTCTAACGGCAATAATAATGTATGAATATAATAATGACAATAATAACAAGAGTTTGCCTGGCCTTAGATTCATATCCTTTGGAGTGGAGATGGGTGAATTCTTTGTGGATACTACTAGTTGTGTTGACAGAAAAGGCAGTACGCTCCTGGCAAGCACAACTGAAGTAGTAAACATTTATTGAGGGTCTTCTACAAGACACAGTACTAGGTGCACGTAAATGTTTGTAAGTCAGTAGGTTAGGGACTCGGAGAATTCCAGCCCAGTAGAGATACTGTTTTCTCATTGTCTCAGTTTCAGGACTGACATGAGGATTCAGGCTTCTCTAGGAAGACTTGAACCTCCACAGATGAAAATTTGAATCTAATCTAATGACCTTCCAAGTTGATGAGGATTACATCAGAGGGTCCCCTACTGCTGTGACTGGAATCAAAGTCAGGAGAAGAAGGATTGAGCTCCTTGGAAGTGCATGAGTGCATGTAATCAGGTTTTACCACCTTCTTTTGCTGGTTTTAGCTGCCTTTCCAATTCTTCCTTCTCGTCATCAATTATTACGGCATCTCTCTCCCTGAGTTTCTCTCTGCCATCTCCCCTGCTGTTTCTCTTTTTGACTTCAGCATCCACCTAGACCATCTCTCAGTCCTCAGCTCCATGACCTTGCCTTTTCCCCACCTCATTCACCCTTTTTCACAGTCACACAGAAAACATCATTCTCACCAATAACTGCTCCAGCTGAGAAATCTTCACTTAAAGTCTTCAGTTCTATGGCCAGGATCCCCCATTGTTCAAGATTTTCTAGATACCACCTTCTTCTGGTTTTCCTCCTACCCTGGTACTGCCTCTTCTCAGTTTCCTTTGCTGGTTTTCCCTCCGGATAATCTCTAAAGACGGTTCCAGGGTTCAGTCCTGGGCTCTCTTCTCCATCGTTGCTCTCTCCCCTGTGATCTCATCCTGAACTCCAACAGGCAGATGACCCCAGATCTGTGTCTAGTAGCCTTAATCTCCAACTAAGAGCCAAAAATCCCAATTAGATGTCTAAAAAACACCTTAAATTTAACAATTAAAAACTACCTTCTTTATGTTTTCCCCACAACCAGAACTTCTCAGTAAATGGCAACATTATCCTCCCCGTCTCTCATGCTAAAAACCTGGGAATAAATGATAGAGCCACTCTTTCCTCCACCCTGCCATCATCTTACATGTAAACAAGACTCATCAGTCTCTCTCCAAATGTACCCTGACTCCACTTACTCACAGTCTCTACTGCTGCAGCCCTGGTCTCAACTGCCATCATTTCTTGCCTGAATCACCTTTAAAGCTCCTAACTAAACATTCTTCGCACCCCATGTGTCATTCTCCATACAGCTCCCTGGATAAAATATGTTTTTGAATGTTAATTGCAGAGCAGCTTACGGCATACCACTCTCCTGCTTACAAACACCCCTTATTCTCTATTGCAGAAAGAATATAATACAGACCTGTTCCCGTGAGAGGTTCCCATCTTCTCCCTTCTCCTCTTGTTTTTCCACACTTAAGCCACCCATACCTCCTTTCATTCCGATCTTTGAACACATCATATTCAGATCTGTCCCAGGGATTTTGTCATCCTTCCACATGGAATTCTCCATTCCCAAATTTAAGGGTGATTACTTTCTTCCTGTTATAAAGGTCTCAGTTCAGACGTCACCTTTTGAGATAGGACGTCCTGGACCACCACAGCTCTTTCTCCAAACTGCCTTGGCACCATTTCCCTGTTTTATCCCTTCATAACGCTTATCATTAGCTGAAATTATTTTATTGATTTATGTGACTATTGTCTGTTTCTCCTGATGGAATGTTGGCTCCATAACAACAGGTTCTTTATTTTGTACCTGAAATAGAAACTTCCAGCTTGTAGGTATTCAATTTGTATGGTTGAATGAATCAATTTGTCCACATATAGGGGTAACCAAGTATTCACATGTTGATGTGGGGAAAACAGATCTCTAGAAACAACAGGAAGCACTCAGCAATGATCAGTTCATCTGTTTACTGCATATAAACAAGAAATAACCAAATAAGAACTGTTTGACCAAATCTGAAGTTAATAGCTAAGGGGGGAGAGTTTATTATATCTCATAGTGACTTTTCAGAAACACATTTTTGATCATTTCAATTATTTGAAAACTTTTGTGCAAATTCTTAACTAAGTAAATAAATCAAGCAGGTAATTATCATATAATCCACCCTTCCTGTATTAATGGGACCCTGGCCAACTCTAGGAATGACCTTCAAGATTATGCTAGCAAGTGTCTCACACTTTGTTGTTGAACCTCATAAGAGGCCTGAGGAGAAGATTCAGTTTTAAAGAGCCCAAGTCACAAAAGAATAACAAGTTAGAGCTGTCTTTATTGGCTTGGAAATGTGCTCCCTGATACACTGGGGATTGGGTTGCACAGGGGGTGAGAGGGAGACAAATGGGATATATGAAGATGGATTCGTTTTATAATTTTTAAAATCCAACACAATAAGGGAAATATTTTTCAAGGAAACACATCTTCCAACTTTAAGCCCTAATCCAAGTGTTATAATCTTGTCAAGCCTGTGGTGGTGCATAAGAACTGAGGCACTTTCAAAGTCTCACAAAAACTTCTGCTTAGAAGTAATACAGTCCAAACGATTAAAGCTCTTCGCAGTGTCGTTACATTCTCATCAAACTGGTCAGAGCAAATCTTGCTTTCTACTAAGCATAACCAGGTGTTTACCACTACTATAAAAAAATATTGTTTTCCAAATAATTTTGTGATGGTCTATGTCATTCACTCTTGTTACAGGAGATTTAAAAATAATCTTCTCACCCTCGTATGTATAATCCTTCATTGATGGCGTTGTTGTATTTTTTGGTCTTATGCATATAAATTATATATAAGAATATATTTTAAAATAAAATTAGGATAAAGGCTTGTATCCTGCACACT
Organism: Cabassous unicinctus; assembly: GCA_029593785.1. NCBI lineage: Eukaryota > Metazoa > Chordata > Mammalia > Cingulata > Chlamyphoridae > Cabassous > Cabassous unicinctus. The sequence goes on along the minus strand of JAQZBX010031408.1, from coordinate 5,773 downwards.
GAGTTTAGTATTTCACTGAACAATTTCTGTAGATTACATATTCAGAGAAAGAATATAAAGTAGAATCAACCAGTTGAATTTGAACTGGAAAGCACATCTTTTCTAAGCCTAATCATTAAGTGATCCTTTCTAGCAAAAGAGAGTATTTATTTGGGAGCATGTGGGCCAAAAGGGTGCAATTCTGTAAAAAATATATAAGAAGTCCAAAAAAGCTTTCTGAGTGGACGTAGAAGTTGATCATGTGGTTATTGTCAAGAGTGAGCATGAAACAGTGAAGCTCATAAAGACTTACAATATTAAGCTTCAGGCTAAGATTTTTGATTGGCTAAAACTAAAGGCTTTCAGAGCTGACTGAAGCTCCTCTTGCAATGAATGTCAACCCTGAGATCACTAGTAAAGAGGCACTGGCTAATAGTAAGGAAAACATCACCAAATCAACTTTAATTAACTCTTGTCCTGCTGGTATTTTTCCATTGTCAACTCTAAATTCTGTTTTCCACTTTAATTCCCATCAACCAGGGCCCATAAAGAATTGACAAACTCTTTACATTTCACAAGTACATGTGAGTGCTTTCAGTACCTACTGGTGAACTAATTTAAGGTTCAATTATGATTATTTATGATTGTTTTTCCTTTTAGGAAATAGACTGATCATAACAAGTGATGCTTCCACATAGCTGAAAAGTGTCCTTTAAAATATTGTGATTTTAAAAATACCTTAAATGTCCTGGATGCTATAGTTTTCTGTCCCTTTAAAAATTAATTACCCAAATAATATATGAATAAATTCTTCTTATAATAAAGTCAAGCATTAAAAATAAAGTTTTATGTAAACATTAAAGTCCCTTCCCTAATTCCCTAGAAAAAAAAAAATCAGTTATAAATCTGCCCATGATATTTTTCTATGCACATGGATATATATTATTGATGTGTGCTTTGCTTTTTAAAAATATCATCATTCTGCATGTATTATTCTGAAATTTTCTTTTATGCTCAACATCTTTTCCTTCTTTCTTTTTATTCCGTATTAAACAAGTCCATTTTATCATTTACATTCTTAACCATGAGACTCAGACAGGCAAAGCAGGCTAATTTCTATATGGTTAGGTTTACAGTTTTCATAGTTGGCTAAACAGAATGCACCTTTGGTAAACATGGTGTCACTCAAGAGGGAAAGGGGGAGAGAAATAAAAGCGAATAGCCCAGGGTTGCCCCTAATGGACAGCTGGACCAGGGCTGCGCCCTCCCCTAAAGGTGCAGGCTTTTTGCATTTGGGCATCAACACGGAGTTGAACATAAAAAGAGACCAGCTCTGGAGTATCTGTGAAGTCTCTTACAGGGTGCGTGAGCACAAACACCAGTCTTCAGTGCTATCGTCTCAGAAGAATCTCCCTCTCCTCAAGAAGTGATACGGTATCGCTGAAAATGGGCCAGCGGAGCTAAGGGCTAGCCTGTGATATCAGCGAGGTTGGGCTATCCTCCGGCTGATGGGCCGCATACCAGTGCATGGGCATGCAGGTGCCTGCCTGGAGGTGCTGGCCTGGAGGATGGTGCAGGGGACACCGTGGCCAGCTCCCACGAAGGAACAACGCAATGGCCTCGTGGTGGCCTGCATTACTCAGCACAGAAGATGGCTCGTTACAGTCAAGACACCTGTGCAGGAAAACAGGTTCTGTATAAACACGCCCTCCAATCACGGGGAAAAGATGCACACCTCCATCCTAGTAAGCTTGCTAATGCCTCTCAGGCAAGTTCTCCTCTGGCTTTGCTGCTGGAGAGAAATCCTGCCATTGTGGGTAGCTCTCCAGCCTGCCAGCACCACTAACGTGTAAGTGCCTGCCAGCACAGCACTGCCTTGAAGACCAAATGGATTTATTCAAGTTGTTCACATTGCTCCTTTCCTTCTATTTCTGTGCTCCATTATGCTACTGCAAAGGTGACAGAGGAAATGTAGAACTAAACTGGCCTAGTGAGGATGCCAGCAAGAGCTTGAGGCCTTGCAGAAATCTCTAGGGCAACTCTCCATCCCCTTCTGGGTGGGGGACACAGCAAGCCACGCTAAGGTGGGTGAGACTCCCCCACAAAGTAGATTTCTGATTCTCGCAGGTCCCTGCCATTGGCCCTGACCTGAACGTGATGGGCAAGAAGCTAAGCTGGTTTCTTGGGCCGACGGCAAACACACAGGTGCTGCACGTTTTCTATTATTAAAGAGAGGAAAGGCAACATAATTTCAAGCTTTCTCCCTTGATTTAGTGTCACCATTATATGGGCATCGGCATTTATTGTATCATAATCTAGAGATGTCCTTCAGGCTGTTGTGGTACATCGTTCCCCTTGCCCTGCACTAATGGACCAGACTGCTAAGCTTTCTCTGTTCTTATATTTGTTCATTTCCTGGCTCATTCGTCACTGTCAGGAAGTTAGATAACACATCACACTGTTTGTCTGCTTTCCTTTAACAGCCACATTCTCTTCTAATTTGCTTTGCACAAATATCCCAAATAAAACCAAATTTTAGATATGAATAAAAACAAACATGGAAACCCACATCTTTAAGCTAATAGACTTTAATATGTGAAATTTGACTGTTATTCACATGTTCATTAAGTTTTAACATTTATCTTCATGTTCAGTTATATTTGAAAAGAGGTTATTAGAAGTCTGGTCTCCAGATAGAGTGCTAGATTGTTAGTGTAGGTGAGGTTTTATAAACTTGATTTTACAGCAGAGTTAATCTCAATACACACACACACACATACACACACACACACACACACACACGCACACCATACTCTTCTTTTGATCACAGTTCAATTGCAGGCAATAGAATCCTCTCTAGCTGGTCTAAACTGAAAGGAATTCATTGCAGACTAGCAGAAGGCTTACAAAATCATTGGAAGGGCTGGAGGAGCACGTGTTAGGCTGAGATTCCAGGAACAATTCTCAGCTCCCAGAACTATTCAGCTTGTGCCACAAACAGGAAAGCTGGTAAATCAAGAAGCTGTTACTTCCACTGCAGACAAGCAAAACAATACTGTCTCTACCACAGCCATGCCAATTGAATGAACGCCTCTGTTTTAGTTTTATTGGCTACTAAAACAAATGCCATGCAAAGGCCCGGCTTAAACAGTGGGCATTTATTAGCTCACAGTTTTGAGGCCAAATGAAAGTCCATTCCTGATGACTGGCGTTCTGGGGCTGACTGCCAGTGATCCTTGGTCCTGGGCTCCTCTGTCACATGGCAAGGCATATGGCAACCTCTCCTGGCCTCTCCATTCTCTTCCAGGTTCCACTGAATTTCTGCTTCTTCCCTTGCTTTCTCTCTCTGCCAGAATATGATTCTGCTTTTTATAAAGTACTCCAGTATTGGGGTTAAGACCCAACCCCAGTAAGGTGGCCACACCTCAACTGAAGTAACTTCAACACAAAGTCCTACTTACGATGGATTTCCACCCACAGGAATGGACTACATTTAAGAACATGTTTTTCTTGGGTGTATACAGCTCCAAACCACCCCAGCCCCACATCCAATTTGTTTCCTCGCTGTATCAAGACTCACACAGGCATTTGTGATGAGTGAAATCTAATTTACATTCAGATCTCTAGCTGAGAGGGAGTCTGGGAACTGTTTTAACTTTCCAGCATCAACATTACAGAAGACAATGTTAAAAAGGATTCAGAGTACGTCTTACGCAAGCTGATCCACAGAATGCTACCTCATATCTACAAATATCAATGTATGGTTTTATTTACAGAATCAAAAAGTAGCTATCACAAAGGAACTGTGAAAAGAAAATCCAAACAATGTGCTAATGCCTCGTGTCTGATAAAATCTTTAGTCTTTGATATGCATATATGTATGTGTATATGTGTGTGCTTAGATACCTTGTGTGAACGTATATGAGAGAGAAACGGTAGGGAGCAGATCCTGTGGGACAAACAAGGCTGACGGCAGTGTTCTTGGAGCAGGGGCTGAAGGTGGGATGGTCCCCACACATCGGACTGGGAGCAGACAGCCAGTAAGCAGGTAACGTGCCGGCTGCTCAAGACCAACGAGTCGGTCCGTGTCCTTGAAGGAATTCACACAAGAGGGAGAGACTCATGAACAAATAAGTGTGAGAAATATGGAACATTTTATGGTGGAAAAACATAGCTCCAAACGATTCATCAAAATCTCCCTGAACTTCAGACAAGAAAGTCTGGAGGTATAGCTTAAAATGGCTGCAAAGAGTTAAAATTATTTGACATCTCATATCAAAAGTTCATTTGAGTGCTGTAGTCGATTTTATCATTCGTTTGTGACTTTTAAAACATACATGTTTTAAATTATGTCATCATGGTTTTTTGTCTCTTTGGCTAATGGACAAAATATTGTTACATTGAATCTATTGTCAGAAAATGGGACTAACAGCTTTACAAACCAGGAAAATCCTTTTCTGTCTTGATGTCAGAACAGGTCTAAAATTTAGACCTAGATATACAGAGATATAGAGATATAGAGATATATGTATGTATATATATGTTCATGGAAGCTTTTTCACTTTTTATGAGCAATATTGGTTATCACTTGTTGAATTATCCTTCATTCTAATGGTTAACAATGAAGTGATTCATCTTATTCAGGTTTTCCCCCTTTGTTGTGATTTTTTTCATGATGTAAAATAACAATAGATCTCTTTCTACCACCTCCAACTAGCACCGTCTCCCAGCTAAGCCAGCTTTTGTCTACCTACCTGCGGGGTGCACCTCAGCAGGGGTGGTTTGGGGAAGGTTGTAGGGGGCTTGTATACATATTATCACTGACATTACCCAGAATTGCTGGAACCCATGGGGACAGTAAAAAGCAGACCTGATTTTAGTGGGTGTGGAGGTTGTTTTAAATTCTCCATAGACACCCACCCCCACTTGCCTGACCCTGGATGTACCACTCCCACTGCCCCCATCTTGCTAGCCCTGCTGGAGAGGATCAGTACGTCTTAAAGGCACTTCCATTTATTACAGTTTTGGCTGCAAGATGGTTATTCAGTGCACTTTTCCTTTTCAAAATTTATCATTTTGACCACCTCATTGAACAGACAAAAGTACTTCATAAACATTAACTTTACAAACAAGAAGAAAAAGAGACCAATAAATCAGTCCAATCATTACATCTACGCACGCATCCAAATGTATCGTAAACAACTGGGCTAAGTTTGTTCCCAGCCTGTTGTTTACCTGTCCCTCTGGAGAACAACCAAGCAGACCATTTGGCAGTCCTGAGGGTGCCTCTCGCGCTTGCATTTGAGTACGGCAAAGCCTACGCCTGCCCGCGGCTACACCACTTCATCACCGTTTCTTCATCTACTTGACTCTGCAAAGTGTGTCTAAAACGGACTTTGAAAGGGGCCTCAAATAATTCCCTACGTGCTTGTTCAATTGTGTTTTACACAGTGTTCCTGGCCAAGACGTGCTTCCTTTCAACTGCTGAAAGTTCTGGTGATTATCTTTAAATTTTCACACGATTGTTTTTGAAAATACCTCCACAATAGTGATAGCTTCTCACAGCAATTTGCTTAGGGTGTTTTGATAATAGGGGGAGCATGGGTGGGACAACTAATAACACTGAATTTCCTCATAGCCCCTGTAGCAGTTGGATATTGTTTATGAATTCCAAAAATAGATATTGGATTATGTTTGTGAACTGGTCTGTTCCTCTGGGCATATTAGATTGTAGTGGTATGGGAATCCCCTACATATTTTTTAATGTAACATCTATGTAATCTAAGAATCTTAA